>CAUYQV010080051.1:0-41835 GCA_963574575.1 Galagoides demidoff
CCAGCCACGTACACCTAAGGTGGCGGGTTCGAATCCCCAGCCCGGGCCCGCCAAACAACGATGATGGCTGCAACCAAAAAATGGCCAGGCGTTGTGGCGGGCACCTGTGGTCCCAGCTGCTTGGGAGGCGGAGGCAGGAGATTCACTTGAGCCCAGGAGTTGGAGGTTGCTATTGAGCTGTGATGCCATGGCACTCTACCCAGGGGGATAGCTTGAGGCTCTGTCTCAAAAAAATATATATATATCATTTAGTGAGAAAGTTATTTAGAAATTATTCCATTAAATTCTATTAGTGCAATGGTAAAAGCTAATTGAAAAAAATATTTCCAAATACTTAGGTTAAGCCAGGTTCTGTGCTATAATTCAGTAATGGACAAGGAATCCGTAGTAATGATAAAATATTTGCCAATTAATTCCATTTCATGATATTATAGCTAATTTAACACTATAAAGTACCTTTGCTAGAATGTGCACTACTCATGACAGGTAAGTAATATAAACTATTAATTAGCCATTTGTGCATATGTGTGTTGTTAACGGCTTAAACTATATACGTAACAATAGTAAGTTTTAGGAATGGACTTTTGTAGACACCATTCTCCTAATGTGTTGTTTTGATTAAGCACTGAAGAATTTTTAATGTATATTTTAAGCTGGATGAGTCTGGAGGTAGGCACTTTATTAAAAAAGGCCAATTGTTTATATTGTAATCAAATCTGACATAATTGGATGGACTGTTAAGTAACTTGGAATTACTAGGTTTTTTTTTTCCTTTTCATTGTTAGCTGACAATAATTGTACTTATTTAAGGGTTACAGAGTAATATTTTAATACATGTATACATGTGTAATGATCAAATGAGTGTAATTGGCATATCCATAACTTCAAACTACTATAATTTCTTTGTGTTGTAAATGTCTGAAATCTTTTATTTTAGCTTTTTGAAACTAAATACTAAATTAGCATTAATTGTATTCACCTCACAGTACTGTAGACCCTAGACCAGACATCCTCAAACTACGGCCTGCGGGCCACATGCAGCCCTCTGAGGACATTTATCCAGCTGTCGTGTGTTTTTGCCGCCACTGCCTGTCCTCCTTATCAGCCGACTCGTCCCGGGGCCCACAGTCTGGCCCTCTAACGGTCTGAGGGACAGCGAACTGGCCCCCTGTTTAAAAAGCCTAGACCTTCTCCTTCTGTCTAGTCATAATTTTGCATTTTCCTTGTCCTCTTCTTTCCTTTATTCTTTCCAGCCCTAAGGACTGCGATTCTATTTTTTACTTCTCTAAGCTCAATTTTTGTTTACACTCCCACATATACTAGTGAGAACATGTGGTCTTTATCTTTCTGTACCTGATTTGTTTCCCTTCATATAATGCTCTCTGGGTTTATCCAGACTGCTACAAATGACAGGATTTCATTCTTTTTAATGGATGAATAATATTCCATTGTGCACACGTACCACATTGTCCTTCTTCATTCATCTGCTGATGAACATTCAGGCGGATTCCATATTTAACCTATTGTGAAGAAAGCTCCAATAATCACAGGGATGCAGATATCTCTCCAATGTCCTGATTTATTTCCTTTGGATAAATATCTAGTAGTGGGATTACTAGATAGTGTGATAGTTCTATTTTTAGACTTTTGAGAAAATCCCATGCTGTTTTCCATAAAGCCTTCATTAATTTATATTATCGGCTCGGTGCCTGTGGCTCAAGTGGCTAAGGCGCCAGCCACATGCACCTGAGGTGGTGGGTTCGAATCCAGCCTGGACCTGCCAAACAACAATGACGGCTGCAAACAAGGAATGGCCGGGTGTTGTGGCAGGCGCCTGTGGTCCCAGCTACTTGGGAGGCTGAGGCAGGAGACTCGCTTGAGCCCAGGAGTTAGAGGTTGCTGTGAGCTGTGATGCCATGGCATTCTACCCAGGGGGATAGCTTGAGGCTCTGTCTCAAAAAAAAGAAAAAAAAAACTAAATTTATATTATCACCAATAGTATATAAGAGTTCCCTTTTCTCTACATCCTCCCTAAAGTATGTTATTCTATATTTTTGCTAATAGTCATTATAAAGAAGAAGGAATTAGTTTATATGTCAGGTAACTAGGTTTTGACTGGAGCAAGTATAGAGCGATCAGAAATATTAGAACCTAAGACTAAAATAGAAACTAATCTTACCAATATGGGATGTGAAAGGAGAGGTAATTTATTTTCTAGGGTAGACTATTAATGGTACAGTTATAGTTACTTCTTTGCACTTAGTGTATATTAAAAAATATATTTGGTAATTATTCAGAATATTAAATGTAGATTTTAAATGGCAGAAAACCATAGTGTATACTCTAGACACTTTGCTTTTAACAGGTGCTGGTAAATAACAAGCTCATAATTTATTAAGCAAATGGAATAAAACATTGCCATAATATATGAAACCAATTGTACTCCCACACAGTTCTTATTTTCATAGTGTTCTTAAAAAGTTTAATCAAAACAGAATGCTTCTGGGAGGCCATCTTTGATTCTTTTACATATTTAGACAAACTGTAATAGCCTTGGATGAGAATTGGCTTGAAGAGGGAGTCGTAATTCACTATAATGATCTATAATGGACCACAACATCAGTATCAGTGCTTGTATGTATCACTGTGTGTTGATTAAAATGTGCCTGTGCACGTGGATTACCCCAGCGTCAGTATCATCTCTTGTATTAAGCTGCGGGTACTCATCCCTTTCTCTCATCTCACGTTTCATGTTGTAGTCTGGAAATTTCTATGAGTGTATTTTACAAATATTGTTGTAAATATTATTCCCCATCGGTGATTAGACAATTGCTACTAAGAACTTTTTTATAATCAGTTTTGTATCACAACACAGCAGCATTTCGAGAGGGTTGAACATTGCTACTCTAAAATATACATCTAGGTTGTACATTGTTAACAAAATTGGTTAATATCAAAATTGTTAATATCAAAACATGGAGTTTATATCTAATAATGGGTTGTGGAGTGTTCTGATGGCCAAGACCTAAACTCTTTCCTGCTTTCCTCTGTATAGGTAGTCTAGTTACATGTTCAGGAGAAGTAAATGTGAATGACTATACGCACACACATATCTGATGTCTGCGTCTTTGCTCTATTCATTGAACTCCAGACAGCTGCTCTGCCTTAAGCCAAGCTGTTATCAAATTCATTCACTGCTTGATTAAATTATTGAACATTATCTATCACATATAAACATGCATATTCGGTTTCCAGTTACTGTGTTTTGTTTCTTCAGCTCAGTCAAAGCATGTTAATAATTTAGAAGATGCTAAGAACATTTCACCTTGGTCATAATGAATATTCATCTGATAAAGTAAAAATAAAAATTAACTGATAGGTAATCTCTTTATAGTCATAAACAATAGACATGGACGGATACAAATACAGACGTGCAAAGTATGAAAAAATGGGAATGCTTTAATAAAGGAATGCGCACTGCACATTTAAATCCTCTTTCATACTTAATAATTCCTGTTGATTCATGGATGCAAGATTCAGATTGCACCCTGGCACAAGGGAACTTGCGTTGTGTGTTTTCTACAAAAACATTACATTACATGAATATAGTTAATTCCTGATCATATGTATGCACCTTTTTTGCATTCGATTTTAATTTTAATTTATAATGTCCTAAGTATAGAATACATTTCTGGCTTTCTACCACCATTTCCCAACTTGCTCAGAGAGTGGGAGGCAATTTAGTATTACCAAAGCGAGACACAATTACAAAAGTGCAAAATCTGCCATTTGGTATTATCTCTACATTTCGTCCTACATTAGCAGAGAAAATTGAATTGATGTCTCTTGCTGACTCTTCCAGAATTGTGGCTTCAGCATGACTGAGTGATTTCATGGCCATATTAGCCAGTTGGCATGAATATTTTATAGTAAATAAATAGTCTCACTATTAATTACTTCTTTTCATTACTCATGTTCTTTCTTTGTGGAATTATAAACATAAGTATTGAAGTGGGAGTTCATATAGAGATGCTTGTTTTACTGAGGAAGAAACTTAAACCCACAGATTAACATCCATGTCTGGCTAAAGAACAATTTAAAAGTAGCAGATCTGAGAGTAGAGCTGAGTTCTTTCCATCCCTAATTGCACAGGAATCCCTCTGTCATTCCTTCAGTAATCGATTGTTAATTACTTACAGAGCATCTAATATATGCCGGCTTGGGAACTCAGCTATTGATACTACTGTAGGCATTATCTGAGTAGATCACTCAGAAAACTAAAAAGCAAGCGTATCAATATGGAAGATAATTACACATTGAAATCCTACTAGGAAGGAAGCAAACACGATGATCTGTAAAAAGCAAAAGGCTTTACAGAGAGGCTGCGGTGGTGTCGATCTACAGAGTATCATGGACGAAGTATTCCCTGAGAAAATGAGATTTGGTGTGAAAACTGGAAAACAAAAATGAGTCAACCATGATAAGAACTGGAAGATGAACATGACATAAAGTGGTCTAAGGTTAAGAACAAACTTGGTGATGCCTAAAGAACAAAACTAAATCATCCTAACTGCCACGTATATTATGATGAGGGTATAATGCGAGATGAAAGTGGAGCAGTAGATAGGAACTAGATCTTTGAAGCACCTTGGTAAAAAACTTTGGATTTTGTTCAAAGTGAAATGGGAATCATCTAAACAGTCTTAAGCACAGATTATCTCATTTCACTTTATTATAGAAGGTATTCTGAGTACAGTTTGAAGAATCGATTGCAGGGAAGCAGAAGTGAAAACACTTGGTGTAGTGTACTTCTGGAATTAAAATTTGAACTACAATGTTGGCAATGAAGTTAGAAATAAATGGACACATTGAAAATGCACATTTGGATTTAAAATTGACATGATTTGCTGATGGACATAGATATAAGGAAAAGGAGAAAGGGAGAGATCAAGGAGGTTTCCCACACTTCTAGTCCAAGCAGTTACATAACTGTGATGCAAATTATTGAGAGAGAAAAGACTAAGAGAAAAACAGAAGTAGGAAGAGTCAAATTATAGATTTATTTCTACAGTATGTGACATCTGGGATTCTATGTCAAGAGAAACTTTTAGATAGCCAGCTGGACACTCAGCTTGTCACTTGTTACAAATTTGGTAGTATTGCTAGACACAAGCCCCCATAAGATCACCAAGGAAGAAACTATACAAGGGAGAGAAGACCGAGGATCAGTCTATACACACTTTGCAGTCAGAATGTGCCTGTGCAAAGGGAACACAGAGGAGGGAACTAAGAGAGAATAGTCAGTGATGTGGGGAGAAGCCTGAGAGTGTGACCTCCTGAAACCAACGGAGAGCAATATTCTCACAGTGAGGAAAAAGCAAGATTAGGGACTTCTTTTATGAGTTACACAATCTTTATTATTATAATTAAGAAGGCCCTGGTGATCTGAAATAAATAATATGTGTTCTAAAATGCTCCAATTTACCATCTGCCAATGGTGTCACCAGTTCTATGGTGTTAGGGGGCTTTATTTTTTTTTAATAAAAACTTATAGCTGAATTAATTCTTGATATCTCTCTTTATATAGTCAAACTTATGGTTTTCCAGTAGTATGGTTACCAAAAACATTGGTTTGTTTATTTTTAGGTCCTTAGTATTAAACCATTATGCAATTGAACTATGACATCACTCCTTCCGTATTGTCAGATGCTCTGAATGTTTGTTTGTTTCTTTTCATTTTCTTTCCTTTTATTGTCCTACAACTTTGATCAATGGAGAAAATTTTACCACATTTTCTTAACTTCCATCCCTTTATTCCTGTTATTCTCTTTAAAAGCCCAGGTAACACCAGATGCTGTGATTTTCTTCCCTGCAATTATAGCTTCAGCTCAGTGTCTAGGACAAAGTACACACTCAACAAAATATTCAGTTGAGAAACTCATTTTCAGTTTTGCCATTGTTTTTATTTCTGCATTGTTTCTCTTCTCTGGGGATCCTGATTCAAGACCTCCAATGGCCTGATGTAGGCCAGGTGGCTGCTAAGACTGGACGATGCTTAAAGAGAAAGTACCCAGAGCCCATGAATTAAAAAGAAGAGAGAGATTTTTAAAAGACCACAGCCCACCACTTCACCACTAAAATGTTAATCATTATACTTCTTTCCAAATGACATAAATTACACTTGTGCTGTCCATCATAGCCACTAGCCATGCATGCTACTGGGCATTTGAAACAGACCTAGTATAAATCATGATGAGTCACAGCACAAAACAACCAGATTTTAAGATATCACTGACTGACCAAAGAATCTAGAATATCGCACCATTAATTACGTATTGATTATATGCTGAAATCCAATATTTTGGATGTATTTGTTGTGACTAAGACCCTAATAAACTAATTTTACTTTTAAAAAATTATATAATGTGCATACTAAAAAATTGTAAATCATTGGTTAGTTTGAATCAAATTACTTGCTATTCCCATTACAACCTTTTGTCCAGTACTGTCAGTTTTTTATAGACAAAGGAAGGACCTTAAACCATGGCATAGATATCACCCAAGATAATGTTAGATATGCAGACTCTTGGGCCCCATTCCAGGCCTATAAATCACATTCTGCTTTTTAACAAGGTCTCCAGGTAATTTGTATGCATGCTGAAGTTTGAAAAATGCTGCCCTATATATTGTGGCTGTCTCCAAAGAGCAAGGTGTGATTTTGCCATTGAATAATGACATATCCTACTTCATTTCCAGTGTAATTCAGAATGAAATCTAAAAACCTCAACTTCTACAGTGATGCACAGAAAGGTTAATATCATGTGAACCCAGCTTGCAAACAGTAGTTCTGAATTTTCCACTACAAGGGTTCCTGTGCCATACTTTGGAATTAGTGCAAGCAAAAGCCAGCTCACATGGTTTCTGTATTTTGTTACCTGGAGAGATTTGCATCTAGCAAATCTAGCTCAGCTGGCAAGTATGAAAAAACCATTGCCACAGTGCCTGAGGAATTTAGTCTCTTAAACAATAGAATGGTCAACAGGAACATTAGCCATCAACATCCCATTTGGGGAGTTAATCTGCTTCATTGCCACAGTGTAATTTAAAAGAGCTTTGTCTAGCTTAGTGCTTCGAAGGATCTCAACTTTCCTAATGCCTCGTCCCTTTAACACAGTTCCTGTGGGTCTCAACCCATAGGTTGAGAACTGTTGGTAACAAGAATCTGTTTTTATTTGTTGGGATGGTGATTCTTCCAGGTTATGTTACTTCCATACCAATTTTAACTTTAAGAATATCGTGTTGACTTTGAAATAAATATAATTTTCTGAGAATAATAGTTATAAATATTATTACAACAACTTCAAGGACCTGGTATTTGACTATATGACCTTTACATTGTATTTATTACTTTTATAGCCTCTCTATTTGTTTAAAAAAGTGTGGGGAGAGTAGATGTTCCTTTTAAAAATATTGCATTGAATGTAGATCAAATTGAGTTATATTGAAAGAAATGGAAGAAGTTAATTATCAACACAACTCCTAGAATATGTATCCATTCTATATTAGCTATAAAAGACATTTGTGTTTATTTAATACTCTATTTAAAGTCAGAACTGGATTTTAGGAGTCAGAATTTTTATTTGTTTCGTTTTTAGTTTTCACAATAAAAATGTGCAAACTTCAGATTCCAAGAAAAATAAAATCTTAATTTTCTTTCATTTACGTAACAATGATACATAAACATTGAAACTTATTGGAACTATGAGCATTTTAGAAGAGTTGAAAAACTCAATTTAAACATGCCAAATATGGCATAAATTTATTCAAAGCATTATGGAGGAAGAACAAATAATATCACATTTAAAAATAAGGCCAGTTATTCTAAAAATATGTAGGTAACTGTACAGTTTGTGTTGCCTCCAAACAAGCAACACAACTGTTCCCACATTGTCCCCATACTTTTCCTAACAAGTCTCCAAGATAGACATATATGCCTTGTTATATGAAAGCTAAATTTCAAAGAAGTAAAGCAAATTACCCAAAGGCACACAGTTGATTGGAACATAAATTATAATTCATTGCTTCTGATCTCATGCTTTATAATTGGTTCATTACCATTGCCTGAATAACAGTTAAAAACTCAATGTTTCTTTAAATTTGCCATCATTTATTGAATCTTTTAAGTGTGCAGTATAATTCAGAAAGTTTTCCTGGTAGTTTTGTGTGAGTGTGCTCGTATGCTAATGTTTTACGGTGTAAGTCCCAGAGGTATAATCATTTACTTGGCTTATCATAAAATATGAAAATCGCTACCAAAGTCATTGATGTAAACATTCGGTGACATAATAAGTACTGGCTCCCACGTATATGTTAGTTCATGCCTTGGTATTATTGATCATCATCTCATTTTAACTGGAAGAGTAATTGTGCACTTGAGTAATTCTTGTAATTATTATCAGATGCATTCCAGGTCTAAGCTTGTAAATGTGGAAAGAATCAATAGTTCAAAAGTTTTAATCAAGGGCAGAAGGATTAAATCTATAGCCAACCCTCATTGCCAAGGCCTTCTTCTCTAGATAGTGTATCTTTATGGATTAAAAGTTAATGCAGTTTCTTAGTGACTGTATCAACAGCAAATCACACACTGTGAGCTGAGGTCATATTCATAGGAACAATGACTGGTGCTTATCTTTAGTGTGTAAATACATATGATGATTCTCAAGAGTTCTGGAGAAAGATGGTCTTAATAATTCAGGAAAATCTTGGGAATACATTCTCTAAAATCACAGCTAATCAATACAGTACAGAGACCAATAACAAAATGAATACCTTTCTCCATTATTTCCTCTAGAACTCTTTGTTAAGCTGTGAAAACTCACATCTATGCTTATCAACAACTGTAAGTGATTTTAAAGCATTCAGTGGGCAAAAAAGAGTTGCCCAGGTGATGTTAACATTTGGAAAGTGTAGTTTATTTCAGTTTTTACAGAAAAGTAACTTTCACAGTTTAAAGTACTATTAAAGAAGGTGACTCAAGAATCAACACCTATATGTGCTAAGTAGGAGCTGTATTTTTACTCCCCTGCCCAACCTCCCCACTGTCAGATGTGATAATGAACTGTGAAATGGTCAGAATAAGAGGAAGGAAAGGGGGTGTGGCTGGTTCCCAAACTAGATAGTCTCAAATGCAGGCTTTTCTGCAATACTATGAGCTCTTGATATTTCTGATAAATATATGAGATTACAAAATACATAAGACTCCAACTTGAATAAATGTAGCAGTACAAAAATTGAATAAAAATTTTCTTATAATGGCTTTAGAATGAAAATGTTGAGAAGAGTGCAAATTAAACTACAGAAGTGTCACCTCAGTAGTTACCTAATCTTATTTGAATGATTAGACACTCAAATTCTTTAGAATCTTTCTTGACACGTTGCCTTTTATTAGTTTTTGGATTTATCCCAAACTCTGATTCTTCCACTCTCCTCTTGTTATCTTCACGTTCGGGGCCTAAGCTCATTTCCTTATCATCTTTCCCCTGCATTTTTGCAATAGCCTTCTGCTTGCTTCCACATTTTCTTTCCTCATTGCATTTTCCACATCACCTGTATGTTTATTAAAATTCCTCTTACGGAAAAAGTTTGCTCTGTCATATTTCTATAGCAAAAGTCTTGTGTAGAAAAATAAAAAAAAATAGATATTAAGCAGAGGCATGTCTAACAGTTACAGATAATCACAAAATAAATACTTTCAGTTTTCAGTTTAAAAAGGAGTGATTAATTAAGATCCATTAGCAGAGGCTAATTAACTTTGGGGGAATATAAAAATTGTAGCATATTCCCTCTTCTAAAGACCTCCAGGTAAAAAGAAAAACATGTCTTGTCAAGGCCAGAAAACAGAGGTTGTAGACCAAACTGGGAATAGGAGGCAAAGCATCTCCTGTCAAGCATGGATGAGAAGGAAAATATCCCTCAGGTGAAAAATAAAGGTTTTCAGGAAGATTTCTATCCAGAGTGTCTGATAAAGAAGAGTGTATGGATTGAATAAAGTGGTTTAGCAAACAAAATAAAGCAATGTTGATATGAAGACTTTGAGATAATGAAGGAAATTCAGAGTAGTACTCCACTTAGTTTTAATTTTTGTAACAGTACGCGGCATAGTCTGTTTTTGCTGCTATTACAGAATATCACAGACAGCCTTGGTGATTTGTAAAGAACACAAATTTATTTCTCACAGTTCTGGAGGCTGGGAAGTTCACGATCAAGGTACTAGCATCGGGTCAGGGTCTTCTTACTGCACTATCACATGGCCAAGTGCCAAAAGGGCAATCAGGACCAGGTGTTTCTCTATGCTTCCACATAAGGGCACCCCATTCCTTTCAGGAGAGGGAACTCTCATGGTCTAATCACTTCTTAGAGGCCTCACCTCTTAATGATATTAAATAATAACTACACCTGGAGGGGACACATTCCAAGGATAGCATGAAGCAAATAATATAATATTTTGGTACACCTAAATAGTATTTTTGTATTGGAATCATCAAATATTCTTTGATAAATGAGTAGTTTATAATTAGTTATAAAATTTTCTCATTCCTTATTTATTGTGGTCTTATAAGAAGGAATGATTCAGTTCAAAATAAGTATAAAAAATATTTATATCATTTTCTTGATGAACATTCATCCTTCTGTTCTCTTCTTCTTTCCTGAAGGTGTGACAGGAAAGTGATTTGGTTATATGACCTTTATTTTCAAAATGAATGAAAGTAAGAAGACTTTTCCCCCCATAAGCGTTAAGATATTATATTCTTTTCATACCCAGAGATGAACTGCAGTATTTGAACATATGTGAGAAATATTCCCACCCATGAGTGAGTCTGATGTTGTCAGTCAAACACAAGTCATCTTCCAGAGTTAAACTTCCTCCTGAAGTTATCCATCAATTAGAGAAGCTGACTATAGATTATGTATGTGATCACTTCTACTTCTGAAGAGGAAAGCATCTATAATACATTTTCATTAAAGCAGCTCTCAATTCACCATCTGCTTAATCTTTACATCCTCATGCAGATGACTTATGAGCAGTTTTCAAAAAATGAACGAAAAGTGAAAATATAGCACAGCTAAGGCATGCACTGGTGAAGCAGGTAAAATATCTTTTTGTATTTGCATGGGGACATGGATCACTTATTTCCCTGATTCTGTTTTGTACTGATCAGTGTTGATGGACTATAGATTAAATGTCATATCTAAACCCCAATTTTCAAATTCATTATCCTCAAGGGAAAAGTATCTGAAGAAAGGACCATATTTGTAATCCATGTCAATGTAAACACAGATTTTGATATTTCCAAGAGTACAGAATGTTAGGAACAATCCCTTTTACCTTAATTAGAGGTAAAAGACTTTCAACGGAAAGCCTCATACAAAGTATTCTGGGAATAATTCACAAAATGAATTACGAACTTAAAAATATTTATTAAAGATCTACTCTAAACCTGCCTTTCTGGATATGGAGACATAGTAGGTAACATAAAAAAACCTTCATATTCAAGTATTTTAAAAGTCTATGATAACTTTAATTTTGTGGATACTATGAGATGTATACCCCAAATAGCTTCATCAGCAACCAACATATTGAAAACACTTATTCTGACGAAACAGAGTAAACTAGTGAAGTTTCATGTTTCAAGACTCAGACACCAGTACTTGAATCCCAGCAAAGCAATTTCCTAGCCACGATGAAAAATTATTAACGTTCTTGGTCATGGTTGCCTTATTTACAAAATGAGGAAAATGGTTGCCTGTACCTCAGAGGCTAAGAGATGTCCATATATGGTGCATAAATTGATGGTCATTACGAATATTGGCCACGTTACTAATGATGGAGCAACTGTTCTAAGTGTGGAAGACACAAAAAACTATGGCCCAGTCTTTTTCCAAAAAGGAATAAACAATTTATATCACAGAAAAAATATACATAGACAAGTACAGTTTCTTTCTGCAATGCTATAAGCTACCTTAGCTTTCACTCTTCTTGGGGTAATAAATTAAAATCTCTGCAGAAGTCATGTTGGTGCCAGGCATTGTGCACTTTCTGTTGGTCTGCACAGATGGGTGTACTCCAGTGGAGGAAGACCAGCACAAATGAGAAAAGGGAAGGATGCCAGTGTTTGTGTGTATGACTTAAACTGGCTTATCAAGGAAGAATTATCCTAATAAATTTGGTTCTTCATAAAAAATAAACAACTGTACTTTCTTTGAATGGGAAGAACAACATTATAGATGATCCAGTTGAATTTTCTTATTTTGTAGATGTAAAAAACTGAAGATCCAATATGTTATCTAATCTTTCCAAAGTTACATAAGTGAATTATTGTCAGAAAATTCCAGTCTATTCCATTTCAGGTCATGGCTCTTCAAGTCTCATTGTGTTACTTATTAGCTGATAAGGCCTTAAAAAGGCCTTTAGTCATTGACAAAAAGAAGTAGTGCTCTGGCAGAAAAGCCTTCCTCATTTTTTAATGCGCTCTTGTAGTAAAGACTAATTAGACACTATGAGTTTATAGAAGTGGCAAATAAGTAATCTGCAAAACTAGACTTACATTTTAGTTCCTTATTTGTCTATGTAGACACTACCCACAGGCATAGTTCAGTACCCCTGTAATATTATTTCAAGTGAGATCTACTGTTGGATGCTGAAATCAGTGGACAAGTGTTTGAGGAGAAATAAGATACCAGGATACTGATACATTCTCAAGTATTTTTTTCTCTCAGATATCTGTCAGTTACAAAAAGGGCAGCTGAAGTGTTACAGTAAGGAAACCTGTCAAGCACTCGGTCAGGCTTAATACTATCAGTAATAAGACTTACGATATCATTTCTCCTGATAAGATGCCCTGAGGACACGACGTCACTTCTGTGGTGTCTCCTTGCTCACGCTGCATCATCCAATCTAATTGTGAAAAACCAAAATCGAAAAAGCTTCCCCAGCACAACTGGCCAATATTCATCGCAATTGTCAGGCTCATGAGGAAATGTTGCAAATTGGAGGATAGTAAGAAGACCCAATGCTGGGCGCAGGTGGAGATCCTTGATTAGAAAAAGGATCTTTGCTGAAATGGGGAGATTCGAATAAAGTCGGTAGTTTAGCTCAGAGCAGTGGTATGCTGGAGTTGGCTTTTATTAATCCTAGCTGGCAGAAAGGCAATTCTGTACACAGCCTCCTGACTTCATGTTTGGTGATATTCTTTTGGCAAGTTGAAGTTGGCTGTGGTAGCAGCCGGCAAATGAGGGATTTGGCAAATAACTAGAAATCCAGGACCTCCCCTCCCATCCTCGGTGTTCTTGAGCGGCATACCACTGGTTAACAGGGTACTAGTATTAATTTCTTGTTTTTCATAATTGTGCTAAGATTATGAAAGTTAAAAATTATATAAAGACAGCCAGGTAAGGGGCGTATGTGAACTCAGTACTGTATTTGCAACTTTTCTGTAACTCTAAAATTATTTCAGAATATCAACTGTATAAAAAGCCTGAGCCAAATATTGTAAAATACTACATAAGAATAAAATAACTTATATTTTGAAGCTTTATATAATGAAAGACATATAAAGATAATAAATAAAGCCTCCGTCCACAAAGATTCATTACTTACCATAGTTTAGAGCTCTTAGAAAATTTGGGGGACTTGATCTCTGACACAAAGTTTGAGTGATACAGGATCTTTTCTTTCTTCTTTTTTTTTCTCCTGGACTCTAAATAGTCTCAGAAACTGAAATCTTCTAGCAGTTATTTGGAAAAAATACATATATTCTTGAACAGGCTTTAATGAATGGAATTTAAAAATAATTTCTACAAAGGATGGGACCTTTGCAAAGATTTTGGTGTCTATTTGGAATTAATTCACATTAATTAGCATTTAGTAAGCACTGATTTTGTGCCCACTCTCCTGGTTCTAGAAGGAAAGTATTATGTTATTAATTTTACAAATCAGAAATCTGAATCCCTAAGATATTGTAACTAATGAAAAAATTGTAGCAAGAGAAAATGGAACTCAGGTTTGCATTTCATTAAAGAGGGCACGGCCAATATTAACTGCCACAGCACAAGATGTGGGAGTAACTCTGCATACAATGGCTTCACCGACAAACTGTAGGCCAGCTGGTTATGTGCTTTTAATGCAATATACAAAACTGTGGAGGGTGACTGGAAAGATCACCTATATGGTCTGTCTAACAAGGGTACAAGTGAACTTTTCTAGAACTAGAGTATAAATGTTTTAACACAATAGCTAAGTAAATGACACAAAGTCTATGTTAACCAGTTTGATGAAAATATTTCAAATTGTATATGAAAACACTACACTGTACCCCACGTTTGCATTAATGTATATAGCTATCACTTAATAATAAAAAAAAAACTGTGAGGTTCCCATTGCTCCAACAATTATTATTTATGATAAACCCCATGATGCTAAAAAACTAATCACAAATATGTTCTTCTAATAATATTTGAATTTTAACTTACAGATGGTCTATTTTTCAGATGGTTGAAACAAAAAAAAATATATACTTATAGAACTTAACAAAGCCCGAGTGTCTTTAATTATCACTGTTAAAATCCAAAACCTATGTGGTAATAAAACTGACAGGTGTAAGGGAGGCAATTTTTAATTCGACATCTACTAATATCACATAGACGCTGTGTTTTGTGCTTCCTCATGTGACGGTTAAGGGATCTCTGTGATGTGACATTTGTTCTAGAGTGCATATTGTGTTACAGATGTAAAAATTGATGTTGGTTGAGCAGTTCATTCTTTGAATAAGTATTTATACAAGTTATCTATGGCTATGCAACATATTTCAAAACTTAGCAACTCAAAACAACACTTACTATCTCATAGTTTGGGGGTGATAGGAATCGATGAAAGGCTTAGCTGGGTGCCTCAGGCTCACGGTTTATCTCAAAAGCTGCAATTAAAATACACCTGCCTGTCAGGGCTACAGTGATTTTAAGAGTCCACTGGGAAAGGAGCCACTCCCGAGCTCATTCCCATGGTTGTAAGTAGCATTTGGTTCCTCCTGGACTGTTGGACTGCTGGCTTCAGTTCCTTGCTGGTTGGTGGCTGACACCAGTAAGATCCTCTTTATAAGGTAACTCACAACATATCAACTAGTTTCCTGAAGAGTGAGCAAATGATACAAGAAAGTGCAAACGACACCCAAGCCAAAGCTAGAAGCCAGAGTCCGCTTACAATCAAATCTCGGAAGTGGCGTCCTTTTATTTCTGCCATATTCTATTTATTAGAAGGAAGTCACGAGAGCTAATCTGCACTTACTGAGAAGGGATCACACACCCATGGTCCAGGGCTCACTGAGAACCATCCTACATGCTGGTCACCATGGTATTTATTACATTGAAACTGGATAATCCAGTTTATAGAGCGATTAATCGTGCTTTTATGCAATGGCTTAAGTTATGATCTCTATCTTAGAGGTACTCAAAATCCCTGGAAGGTTATGGAAAAATAAAAGGATAAATTGAATCTCTAATGTAATAAATAGCTTAATGATGGAATGAACAAAATGCCACAAGGGACCAGCCAGCATTTGAGAAGTGTCAATAGAGAAAAGACGTAACTGATACATGAAGAGAAAACAGCCTCAAATTTGCATCAAGTTATTTTGAATTTTCCCTGAATATCAATAATAGTATGAAAAGTAAAATTTAGTGCAAATTCAACTTGTAAATAAATAACAACTAATGCAGAATTGCTGTAACTTTTATATCTGTGTATATCTGTATGTGCATATATATGTGTACACACGTTTGTATATTTGTACATTGCACAGCACAGGTTGAGGGGGGGATGAAGCTAATGCGGCTTGTATTCATGGAGTAATGATATCTTCACTAAGAGAGGCTAACATTTAAGTTCAACTTTCCCAAAGTTTTCAAAGCTCAGTAAAATAGATATGATGGATTTTAAGCTGTGGAAGTCGATGTGTCGTTAGCATTTAATAATTTTAATAATTATCAACACAGCTGCTCTGGTTTGAAACATTCTATATCCTGTCAGTGCTAATTTTAATAAAAAGTGACCATTTTGTGACCCCGCCTCAAATAAATTATACACCAACATATGCATCTGCTACAGTCCAGTACCATAATATTAACCTGATAACTTCTGAGCCAGACTCTTTCTCTCTTTCACATAATTCATCATAATTTATTTTGGTGACAAATACTTATGACTTGCAGGTGCTACACCTCTTTAGTGAATGTTTTAGAAATTGAGCTAAGACCAAAAATACTCTGTGAATTTTATCCAGTTTATATGAAAGAAATATAAACCAGAACAAAAATGTTTTAGGATTGTAGCAGCATTTATGAAGAGTTTCACTTTATGAGTAGGCATCAGGAGTTAAAAGAAGAAAAACTTAGAAGAGAAGAATTTACTGAAATCTCCTTGTGAAGGAAAAGCGTAGCACTTCTTTGGCTTTGGAAAATACTTTCGCAATTATCACTCAAACTAAAGACATTTGATAACCAACAGTTGGAAGTAGTAATAGGCTAGCAATTTTACTTTAAAATTTTTAAATTACTTAATGTTATTGTATGACAAAGATATGTAGATTCAAAATAGTATGGCATTAATCTTAGAACATTTTCATATATTATCAATGTGTTAGAAATAACAAATCTCAAGTATGAATATATTTACATTGCAAATATTACATACCAAATCATAATAATTTGAAATGACTAAAGATACGAAAGGTAAAGAATAGTGCTTCCATAAACTCAGACACCTCATTGATAGAAAAAAGGTGAAGGGTTTGCCAGGGACTACTGACATACATACCAACAATATTTTCATTATTCTCCATAAGAGTAAAATTAAGGCTGAGCAATCGCTCTCAAAAAGATAATCTGAATATTTTTAATGCAAATTATTCATGTGCAAATTAAGGAACACTGTCATAAAATGACTGTTAGGAAAAGTAGATAATAATGATAATGATCGCCACATGAAATGTCTACTCAGGATGCCAGAAATTATGCTAACCCCTTTGTGTATTTCTCCACTACTAAAAACAAATCGAATATTATTCTCTTATTGTTGTTAAAGGACGAAAAATACCTGAAACTCACACAGTTAGTCCAAGTTAGACAGAAGGTAGGGGTGACACTCTGGTTCTGTGGCAACACAAAGCTCAGAATCTTTTACAGCTCCTATAATGTAAATTTGCGATATTAATGACTATATCCAAAGATTCAATAAATGGTTTTTTATAAGAAATATATAGATTATCAAGAGTTTCCTGGCAATAAAAAAGAGACTAAAAATTACCATATTCTTCATTTGTGAGTTTTAGAGAAATACATATGAAACTAAGTGAGCTATGAAACTAACAATACATGTGAAATCAGGAACTGGAATAAATGTGAATAAGTGTGGTGCAAATTAGATATCATTAACTTCTAAAGACCACACCATGGAAATGAAGAAAACCATTTCCATGAAAATAATTAATGCTGTTTAACTACCCCAGGGGTAAATAGAACATAAATCTAATTGCTCAGGTTGGTTTTATTTATAAGCAGTAAACAAAATTAAAGAATGTCGCTAAAGTGTAGGGTAGGAAACAATTATAAAGGATGGGAAATCTTTTTCTGAGACCTGCTACACATTGGTGGGTCTCAATTTGGTAAAAAGAATTTTAGAGCTTGCCAAATGTTGTAGAAAATTAATGAATAAAAACTTAATTTAAAACAGCTAAAATGTATCAGGAAAATGAAAGATGCACCTGCAAGTAATTTAGATCTGAGTGCAAATACACAAAAGCTGGAAATTAAAAATCTAAATGACATTTTACAGTTTACTTTTAAAAGCAAACCAAAACAAATAAAATTGTTTCATTGCATAAGAAGATATGTAGATTTATATATTTTTTGGAATTTTCTTTTAAATATAAAATGTAGTCTTCTAATATCTTATGTCTATCAAAAACTCTGAGGGGAATGGGAGGTATTACGGAAAAGGTCAGTGCTGGGAAGGTTCGCACCATGTGTGGCCAGGCTGAAGATGAACTGAGGCACCCAGGGCAGGTGTGGTGGCCTCCATTCAGCTCGCAGTGGCCAGTGAGAAAGCACGGGAAGTCTTTGCAAGTGGAAAGTTCCCCACGTTTACATATCCAAGGAAATACTGTGGCAGGGTGCCAAGCAGTCATAGAATCGTGAAATCCTTGTGCAGTTATGGCAGTGTACAGAAAACATGGCACCTCCTGGTGGACCTGCAGGTGAGCAAGGCCAAAACTCTGTCTTGGGTGGCGCCTGTGGCTCAAAGGCATAGAGCACTGGCCCCACCACCCACAGGTGGTGGGTTCAAACCAGCCTCGGCCAAAAACTGCAAAAAAAAAAAAAAAAAAAAAAAAAAACCTCTGTCTTGTCCCTCCAGAGGTATATGACAGCGGTAACTTGCGGTCTGGCCTCTCAGCCCCACCCCTTTGTAACACTAAGGTAAGTCAGTTGGAATGCTGAATTATGGTGATTCCTTTCTTACAGAAAATTGCATTGGTTAAAAGGTGGTAAACCCAGCTGAAAGAACTGGGTTATTTTTCAGACCAATTATCTTTATATTTTCATAATTAATCCAGAGAGTAGCCAGTCCTATCAGGTGAATTTCAGACTTTTCTAAACCACTTTTGTGAGTGGTACAGCTGTTAATGACAAAATTGGGCGAGACTCTAGTGACACTCCGGAGAATGGATGACAACTAGTGCTTTATAACAATTTCAGCTTCAGTTTTCACATCACCTGACCATTTCTTAGCCTGACAAACATAGGACCCCTTGAGTCCCACATCTAGGGAATTATTTCATGTAGTAACTAAGCACTGATCGTATAGTTTTGTGGTTTAAAGGTATCACCTGGAAGTTATTTTATGACCTTTGTGGGATTAGACTCGCAAAATAAAATGTTCCATTTCCCCTCATTTTCTTTATCACATTTTGTAATTACATGTTGTGATTTATATATAATGAGAAGCAATTAGCAAATATTAGTGTAACTTATCTTTATTTCACAACACTTTCATTTAGGCTAGGTTCACACATGCTTACAGATGACCACTTTTGATTTTCCCTGCAAAATAATGGATTTTTGTGGTCCAGTGAGCAGTACATTCTTTCTACCTCTCCCCTGTATTTACTAGAAGATAATAATGAAATGTCACAGGTTTGAGCATCATTAAACTTATATCTGAGCTTCCTTTCAGAATTTGTCACCTTTCCTGTTGCTGTGTGCCTTTCTCCTCTTTGTTGTGTCTCATAAATTTTTATGACCTTTTTGCGTTGGATATCTGTAATTTTTCCCAGAGCTCTGATACGTACTTTTTAGTAGTAATAAAACTCTTGTCACTTCCCATTGCAGTTAGTTGCAGAGGAAGGCTTACTGGCTTCACTCTGTGGTGCATTAGATAAAATAATCAGTATTCCCAGGCTGAAAAATTAAATGTAGCATTTGTGTAACTATTGAGCTTGAAACAGATGGCCTTCTAAAAGATTTGCTAGCTTTCTTAAGAGTATTTTTTTGCTTCTTTTGTATCTATTTGATTTTGCATCTACAATAATAATGATAAATGAATTGCCCAAGATAATCGGTATAAAACACATTTGATTACTCTTGAAAAACAAAATATTCTAAGTACTGAAAACAATTGTAACATTTTCAGAAACTCTCCTAGGAAATTTAATTACCTTCTGGGTAAATGTCAAGTACTCTTTTTAGCTTACATTTGAGGACCTTCTAATGAGCTTTCTTTACTCGGGTCTGTTTCTTAATCTATACGAACTTATAATATGATTGTAAGATTTATATTATAAATCTATTTTAATAATAAATAAGAGAATGGTGTATAATATTTTTTACTCAAAACAAATTAAAATTATCATTAAATACCATTTCTGGCCCTATATATCTCCTGGAGTATAATGTTTAACCAGAGGGAGAAAAATATTTCCTATATATTCTACTTTAATTTGAATAATACGTAGTCACTATATTTAATTCTTATGTAGGCAATTTGGAGAAGGATGGTTAGACATTTAACTAAATGAATGCCTCATTTTGTCCGCACGGGTCTTAGCTTAATGCTTACTCTGTGAAATTTGGATAATTCCACAGACTACAAAATGTAGAATTTATTTATTTATGAAATAAATATTTATTGAGCAACTACTATGAGCTAGGTAGACATTTTCTTGGGTCCTAGATATAAAACAGTTTATAAGATAATGCAAAAACTTGCAATCTTAGATTTTTGCTATGCCTTAAATATGATATAAATTAAACATGGATTTTATTATTTCAAAAATAATATAAACTTCCACTTTTTTCAGGATAGTCCCAGTAAAAACCTTGAAATAGTACACATATTGAATATAATTGACTTGTTCAATCGGCATGTAACTTTCAGGGGATGGTAGAATGAAACTTCTCTTGTTTTCCCAAACCCCTTTCTCAAATATCTAAAGATACAATGAGATTGTCCTTGGAATTTATTGATGTTTGAAGACAGGGCCTTTGCAGTTTGAAAGATGTGGAAGCCAGTCCAAATTTTCATTTGAGTAAGGCAATTACAGTATACACATAAACAGAGGAAGGAAAAGAAAATTGGGACACAGGCCACAATGAAACATCATCTGCTATAGCATCTTAAGTTCCAGGTTGTTTTATAAATTGAATGAATTTAATATTAGACAATAACATCATAATATTGTTTGAAGTATGTTTTTTACTTTGAATATCATTGTTTTTAGTTCTCATATTTTTCTAGAGAAGACAGCTTTCTATTGATGTTTAAAAAATGTACCATCTAGAACTAGTACCCTCAATTTGGTCAACCGCTCAAATGAATGGATAAGTCATGAAGACGAGTGGCAGCAGTCTTTAACATTGGTGCCAACCAAATTATTTTCTCATATCCTCTGGCTGCATTCAAACCCTATGGAGAATTCCTTTCTCTCTGCATCCAGACTGGTATCTATTGTTTTGGAATGTTTTGATAACAGCCATTGTCACTGGGTTTGGGTGATATCTCATTGCATTTTACATTTAAATATCCCTGGAATTAAAGACATTGATCATTTTTTCATGTGTTTGTTGGCCATTAATTTATCTGTATTTGAAAAGTGTCTGTTCATGTATTTTGTACACTTTGATTGGGGTTGTTTGATTTTTTCTTGCTACTTTGCTTAAGTTCTTCCTGGATTCTGGTTATCACCCCTCTGTTGGATGTATAGATGCAAATATTTTCTCCTACTCTGTAGGTTATCTATTAGCTCTGTTGATTGTGCATTTGGCTATACGGAATCTTGTTAATTTGCTTAGGTTATCCCATTTATTTATTTTTGTTGTTACTGTAATTGTTTCAGGAGTCTTTTTTATAAATTATTTGCCTAGGCCAATATCTATAAGAGCTTTTCTAACATTTTCTTCCAGAATTATTTTAGTTTCATGCCTCAGGTTTGTTATCCATTGTCACTTCACTTTTGTAAGTGGTTGAGAGATGTGAATCCTGTCTCAGTTTTCTCCCTGTGGCTATCAAATTTTCCCAGCACCATTTAGTGACTAGAAACTCTTTTTCTCTTTTTTGTCTGTTTTGACAAAAATCCGATAGTAACATGAGGATGTTTATATATCTGGGTTCTCTGTTCTGATCCATGGGTCTATGTCTCTTTTTTTGTACCACTAGCATGCTGTTTTGGTTATGATAGCCTCATCGTGTAGATTGAAGTCTGATAAAGTGATGCATCGACATTTTTTCTTGACACTGTGTAAGAGTTCTACAAACTAGTACAGACTCTATGGAAAGTAGTATAGAAATACCTTAAAGAACTAAAGGCAAATCTATGATTTGATACAGCAATTCTATTACTACGTATTTACCCAAACAGAGAAAAAAAAACATTTTATAAAAAAGACAGTTGCACTGGAATATTTACAGCAATACCATTCCAATCTCAATGATGTGGAAATGAGCCAAGTGCCCATTAATAACATGAGTAGATCAACAAAATACAGCATATGTGTGCCAGGAAGTACTACTCAGCCATTTAAAAAATGGCAATCTAGTATCTTTTATAACAATCTGGATGGAAGTGGAGTACATTCTTCTAAGAAAAGAGTCAAAAGAACATCATATAATGTCACATAAACATCACATATACTCATTACTAAACTGATTACTAATCAATCCAAATGTGCACATAGGGAAGCGAAATTCACAAAATTCCAGCAGGCAGGAAGCGGGAGGAGGAGTAGGGTAAATTCACACCTCACAGGTACAATGCATACTCTCCGAGTGAGGGGAACACCCCTGTCTTTCACTCATGTACAAAAGTAAATTATGTCAGCAAAACATATATTGTCCACAATATTATAAAATTAAAAGAAATAAAATAAAATAGGTCTTCCAAAAAAAAAAAAAAAGAAAAAACTCCCACAGTGGGAACCCACAGAGTAAGCCCTGCCCCAGTGTGGTGGAAGCCAGGTCGTCAGGGCTTGGAGAGCGTTTCCCAAGCCCTGTGCTCAGTGACTTTGATAGCCAGCCCTGGGGAGGGGAGGGTATTTATACTACACAAATCACAAGTCCCACAATTATTTTTTCCTCTTACTAAGCCATTTGTTAAGCATTAGCTAACACACAAGTGTCCCTGAAGGACTGCAGAATTGCCCTTTGCCTTGCTCCCAGGTTCCCTTTGAGAATTGCTGTCAAGCACAGCATCTCCGCACATAAGAACAGGAGTCTCCTCTAGAGGCAGAGGCATTTCATTCTTCCCACTGTGTACAAATCCTGTTGGCAATAGACGTGAGATGCTTGCCTCGCTTTTTTTGCCTCTCTCCCCTTTTCTGTTATCCTTCTCCCTTTCATATGTATACATTCAATGTGTTCTTGTGTTTGAGTGAAGTTGTTGGTGGATGTGGGGAGGAAGGAGAAAACTCAAATGATTGACCTTGGACGAGCAGTCATCTAGATGTTTCACGTATGTTCTTTTGAATTATTTGTACTTTTTAAAACCATTGTAAGAAGAGCTGGCTTCCAAGAAAAAGAGATATGGAATTTTAATTTATCTTTAAAAGTTAAAGAAGTGATTTTCACAGAAGTGAAGTAACAATGAAGGGTTTGTATAGGCAAGCAAGAATTTTATAATACCAACTTTATATAGTAATAGTGTAATAACATAGGAGTGTTATGTCATACTATTACATTTTAATATATTCAATTTCTTCATTCTCTGAACTGTATATGGTACTTGCTTTCAGACATGCTATGTCATCTGGAAATTATTGTACTATATGATACCATATGCCAAACTATCAGGGCATAGTAAACAATTCTAATATTTTCTGTGCCTTTTAGACTCTCAGCATAATGCTACAATATGCAAAACTATCTGAGCTTAATGAACAATGCTAGCATTTCTCCTATCTTTTATAATTCTTGATCTTGGAAGACAGAGTGTACCACCAATTTTTGCTGTTACAGACTTTAATGAAACCTGTTATTGTTTGTCAAGATTTTCTTCGAATATGAGCATAGTAACATATGGCAATGTCATTACAAAATATTAGCTTTACATCAATATTTGTCCCTAAAAACTTTTTCCATGAAGTCTATCATATCATAGTCCATATCACATTATCGACATGCTTGCCACTGTGCTCCCATGTATATGTGTGCATCTTTCCTTTAAATCACAGTTACCTTTCGGAGGCTGTGTCTGTTACATGTGGAAACAAGTTGCCTTGCACTTCACTGTACCTCTGTACTTCATCTTAAATTCTCAAAGTTGTCTGGAGAGTGATGAGCTAAAAATGCTCATCCTACATATTGAAGACAGGGAATTAGAGACCAGAAACCAGGAAATCCTAAACTCTTATAGATCACTCTGATTCCATCTAGTAAATTACTTTTCTCGGAGATATTTTCAAGGTCTGAAATGATAATGTACTTACAAGAGGTCATTACGACTTCTGGCACCCATCAGGGTAGGTCTAATGTCGTCTGGTAAAGATGAGAGTCTAAATGCATCCCGGGAAGTGTCAGGCTGGCAGCAAATGCATTCTCCTTCTCCAATTGACCCTTTCTGCTCCTGCCTCTTACTTTCTTACCAGATGGACAGTCAGCGAACGGGCTATCTTATCCAGAGGATTATCTTTTAACAAATGTGGCTATTTAAAAGCTAACCATGCTGCTAAAACTCTGAAAGCTTTGAAAGAGGCTTATCCTTCATACTTTAGCTGCATGCTGCTACGACGGTGATTGTCAGAGAGCCTCATTATGTTTGACATCTCACGTCTTTGAGCTATTTCTATATTAGGGTAGGCACTATACCTATTAAGATTAGGAGACACCGTATGACACAGTAGGAGTTATGTGGCAACATTTTGGCTCAACCCTTCACAACCACATCGTTACGTGTCAGGGCAGGAAAGACACAGTGTTAGGGAGCATCATCCGTTATCCCTACGTGAAAGGGGTTGAGATCTACCAGTCAGGTATGAGCTGAAAGTTTGCGATAATCAGAGAGGTAAGCGTGGGGTTGGGGTGCTGGGAGTGTCAGGTCAGAGACCCTAGAGTAAAGGTACTTTTTTACTCATGAAAAACAAGAGGATAAAGAATATTTTGTCCTGATACTATTGGGAAGAGATAATTAATTGTAAGAAATTGTTATATGTAGCACGTTCTTATCCTCTGATGGCTGAAGGAAATTGAAAAGAATACGGATTTTGCCTTTACTGACAGCATTAAAAGCAGTGGTCTGGCCTCTAACAGTGAAGGCCCGATGGTTTCAGTAGGCATTGAGAAAACCATTTTATCTCTCTGACTTTCAGTTTCTTTTTCTATAAAATAATGAATTTGAAATAATCTTATAGAGTCCAGAGTCAAAAGACGTGCATTGAAATTCTAGCTCTGTCACTTCCTTGTATGATAACTAGCATAGCAATTAAGACACTTTGGGTTAAAAAAAAATCAGGAAATCTAAGTCTAATTGTACCAAGGAAAAAAGAATAAAGAACAGGAAAAAATGGAATTTTATGTATTCCTAACATATTATCAACTGCTGGAATATTTTTCAAACTATCTCATCAGACTTCTCTCTCCAAGTCCCTCTTGGTGGCTGCTAGAAGCTATGACTTTATTTTTAATTCAGTTCAAATACTTTGGTATAATTATACTAACTAGCATCACACTTTCCCCTGAACCAGTCTTTGTTAGATGAATCTTCTAATATTTTAACCCTTACTTCCGTGATTTTCTGCTGTGTGCTATGAGGAGATCTTAGGTGGTCCGTGAAAATTTTTGAAGATCATTAATTAAATTATTTTCTAAAAAAGTTCAAAGCACAGTAAGTATATCCTTTTAATGTACTTTTTTTTTCATCAACGTAATTTAACTGTGCCATAGAATTTTAACTATAGTTCAAGTGTGCTGTGAGATAACAAAGGGCTGAAAAACACTGCCTTACTCCCTTGACATAAATACAATTGAACAACAAATGAAATTATTTCTTAATTTCATATAAAGTGTAGTAAAATCTAGTAAAATCAGTCATTTAGAATGGCGTGTTACACTCAAAAGAAGTAATTATTAAAATAACTCTGATGCTGGGATTATCCCCCATTGACCCCCAATTTATCTATTGAACTCTTTTCATCCATGGTAAGCTAAGAAAGTCTTATGACCCATATCACACTGAGGTGGACATTTTGGACATACTCTTTCTGTGTTTTCCTTGCCTTTCTAATTAAAATATGAGTGGCTTTGAAATTTCATGGAGACTATTGGGACTAGAGAGTTCTTGCCTTAAGGAAGTTGCCTCCGGCTTGGCGCCTGTGGCTCAAGTGGCTAAGACACCAGCCACATGCGCCTGAGGTGGTGGGTTCGAATCCAGCCTGGACCTGTCAAACAACAATGATGGCTACAACCAAAAAAATAACCGGATGTTGTGGTGGGCACCTTTGGTCTCAGCTACTTGGGAGGCTGAGGCAGGAGACTCGCTTGAGCCCAGGAGTTGGAGGTTGCTGTGAGCTGTGATGCCACAGCACTCTACCCAGGGTGACAGCTTGAGGCTCTGTCTCAAAAAAATAAATAAATAAATAAAATAAAAAAGAAAGTTGCCTCCAACTGTGTGTAACTTTCAGTTACTGGCAGTATCATAACACATAGATGGGATGGCATGTTCCAAAGAGAGGAAACCAGTTTTCTTTGGTGTGTTGATAGTAAATATATTCAGTATAATTATTCAAACAGGGGAGATTATTAGCAGGATTTTGTGTGTGTATGTAGTTTCAGAGTCAAGGGTCCATCATTCTTATCAGATTGTCAAAATGGTCTAAGATTCAAAAATGATTAAGAATTAATGCCTGAGATGATTTATTTTTCTTTTAAAAACATATAAGCTTACACAACACAGGCCTAATGCCATTATATTTATGCTAAAAGCTAAAGAGTAGTTGAAAATATTACGAATAATTTATATAAATCTTAATCACAATCATCTTAGAGAGATACCTAGATTTAAATTTTCCCTCTTAATATTTACGTTGTGGACTCAGACTCCTATTTTGATCAATAATGATTTATACATAATGATGATACAGTTTTAAAGTCTTTGTCTTAAAATATTGATCTAAGATATTTGGCTGGTTCTTATTTTGTCAGTGTCTCAAACAACTCAAAATTCAAGTGTATTTTTAATCTATTATTTTTCCTATAGTAAATGAAAACTCATAGAAAACTTTTAAAATATTTAAAAGTGGAAACAAGGAATCCTTTACTTATTAGCATAGGCACTGTCAACATTTGTGTACATTACTCTTTTGTACTTTTCTATGACATCCTAACATATATAATATTTGTAATTATACTGTGTTTAGAACGTTGTCTTTATTTATTAATTAATTTATCACACATTTGTCAAGTGTCTACAAACAAGAGTAACCAACTGTGCTGGTTTGCCCGGGACTCTCCTGCTTTTATGAAAGTCTCCACTCCTGGGAAATCTGTCAGCTCATGGCCACCCAGCGTGGTTGGTCACACTACTACAAAGATGAAGATGAACCAGAGTAGACTGAAGGAATTTCAGCTTTCAGTGGAAGTGATGTATATGCTAAATTTGCTGTGTCTCAAATTTTTCCCTTCTTACTATTTTTCAATTGTCTTATAATAATTTTCTCTATTTGTTTCATACATTGCTAAACCACAATAAATGTCAATAAAGTAAACATTATAATACATTTGAAAATGCAAAATTAAAATATTTTTGCTAGTAATTAAACACCTAGCAAGTGATAAAAGCAATGTACCTTGCTTACTATTAGCACAATATTATGCTAGCAAGCATGTTGTTAGTATACTAAACTATTTCTACTTTACCTCTAATATTCAACAGACACTTTCACTCCTAATTAAAATTGACTTGTCATGAGAATGTGAGGCCAGGCCAAAAGACACTTTAAAAACTAAAACTTTGACGGGGAAACACACATGTTTAATAATGGCCTTTTTTATTTTATAAAATACTGTTACAGTGAGCCTCATTTTGAAATAGTCTCTTTAATTTCATTAACAATCAATAGTACCAGCATGTAATAGAACAAGTGAAGGGGAACCAAGGCTTGCAGTTGAGCTAAAGAAATGTAGATTATATTTATATGTAAAATCAATTATAGGATTAAACTTTATGGTGATACCTGCAAGATTTAATAATTATGGAATAAATAAATTAAATGCTTTGTGTAATAGTGTTTTACTTATTATAATTGAGCAAAAGCAACATTAAAATTTTCCTTTAACTGATACCATAAAACTGTATAGAGTATTTGAGTAGTACTGGTAGTGGTAGTAGTAGAACATTTAATGTCTTCGAGTAAATGGATGATGGCTATGAATTAAAGAAAATAGGTGGGAACTAATGTTTGCTGAGAATTTATCATGTTCTGCTGTGTGCTTGGTCAGTAATGTTACTTAACAATTTATTACTGGTCCTGATTCACTAACAAGAAAACTAAAATTCAGAGAGGCTAAGCCGCTTTTTCAAATTCACATGGCCAGTAAATGTTGCAATCTGTCTATATTTTACTTTATTTTTTCAGGATTTCTAAAAATTTGGATTTTTCTCTTTTTTTCATCTTTCTAAGTTTAATTTTTTGTGTATTCGGAGACATAGGGATCTAATTTTATTCTTTTTCATATAGCTATACAATTTTCTTAACATTATTTATTAAGCAGAGTGTTCCTTATCTAGTGAATGTTTTCGGCTGCTTTTTTAAAGATTAGTTGGTTATAGGTATCAGGTTTTATTCTGGGTTCTATATTCTGTTCCACTGATCTTGTTCCATTGATTATGTGTCTCTTTTTATACCAGTGCCGTAATGTTTTTATACTGTAGCCTTGTAGTATAATTTGAAGTCAGGTAACGTGATATCTCCAGTTTTTTTCTTTTTGACTATTCAATCTACTTTTGGGTGGGGGGGCTTCCATTTGAATTTTAGAATTTTTTTCCTAATTCCATAAAAAGTACATTGGTATTTTGGTAGAGATTGCATTGAATCTGTAGATTGCTTTGGGAAGTATGATCATTTTAACATATTGATTCTTCCAATCCATGAGCATAGGCTACTTTTCCATTTGTTATTGTCATCTATCATTTCTTTCATTAGTGATGTATAGGATTCCTCCAAAAGACTCCTAGATTTGACAAATGAACTCAGCTAGGTCTAAAGTTATATAATAAATGTACAAATGTCAACTGCCTTGCTGTACACCAACAACCCCCAAGCTATGAAGAAAAATCAAAAACTTAGTCCATTGACAGTAGCTGTAGAACCTCTCTTTAAACTCATACCTGTCTCACAAGTTCACACTTTCATCCACTGCATCACACTAATATTCAGAGTAGACACTGGGGTAATTATTTTTAGAATGTTTCTACAGGTTTCCTTTTTGTTTTTCAAATAGTACTCAAATAAAAAAATTGTACACGTCTTTGTGCAAATATATAACTAATTCTGTAGGATAGATTCTGAGACATAAAATTTTTGAAATCAAGTTAATATTTTAATATTTCATATACTATCTTGTATCGCCACATTATTTTACCTACATTCTTACCAATCTACAACCACAATGTATAGAAGAGGAATCATTTCCTTTAATCTTGCCAACAATTAAAATTATGGTATTTGTTGATACTTTTTTCCAATATCATATATGAAAAATGATAACCTCATCATCGCATGTTTGATGGGAGAGTCAGTATACAGCTAAAATAAAGATTTGACTTTTATGACAGCTAGTCAAATTGTGATTAACTATAGAGTTCCATTATAATATAAAGAACACTTGTGAGGCCATAGTAATTATTTAGAGACAAAGACCTTATTTGAGGTAATCTTGCCAAAATGGATATTAATATACTTGATGGCGCTGACAATTCCATTCTAGCCATGAATTATCTCTTTGTTTTAAATAATTTTGACAAACCTTATATTCCCAACACCAAGACTACCCACCTAGATGCATCTGTACCTGTGTACTCTGTTTAACTTTAGTAGCAGAGCTTAAATTATCTTCATGCTCATCTAAGGGCACCCTGCCGTCTGTATGCTCCTGTATAACCCCAGTTATACCCCTATATAAGCATGCACACATGCACACACACACTCGTGAATCCTAAGTTCTTTTCTTTCTGTGATTCCCTTACCAATATCAGGCAAATGTGCTACACTAGCTCTTATATGATGACATTCTTATCTTCCCAAAGACTCTCATGACTATCACTTTTATCCTCTTCCCTTAACCTTTCAAGTTGGAAAATTGGCTGCATTAATTTAACTGTAATTAAATAAGGCCACATTCAAGAAACTTAAATTAGATATACTTAACAAATATACAGGTTTGGGGTAAAAATAAAACTATGTACTTAAAAATAATTTCAAGAAATGAAAAGTTACATTAATTTTAAAATTAACTGACCTTTTAATGGCTTTGTTATGTCTGCTTTTGGGGGGAATCATTTGACTATTTGGTTGCAGCATGGAGGACCACAGTTTCAGTTGATTTTCTAGATGGGTATCAGTCATTTGTGACCTTAAGGGAGTCTGGATTGGGGTTGGCTAGGAGAATGTATATTCATAGCAATATGTGGTTGAAAACAAAAAAAAGTATTTTGGGGGCTGATGAATGGTGCTGAAGGCCTGGGTATTCTGCTACATTTTTCCATATTTCAATTGGAACTTTCTCAGTATTAAGCAATAACTTTAAAATGTCATCTACTGAGAACTCAATCAGTGACATCTGTAGTTCTTTAAGTTCTTTAAGTTCTTTAAGCCTTGGTGATATCAACTAGGTGAAGCTGAAATGCTAAGTTGAGTATGATGTCACAATTCTCAATGTCAGTGAATCTTTCATTGTTTTCACCAATTAGAGTGTAACAACTGTGCATCATTCAAAGGATTCCCATGTAAAATATGATCCTGCTCATCAGTGACTTTTGCTAACTGAAGAAAATGTTAATCCAAAATTTGCCTCTGAAAAAGGGGATTTTTTGTCACACATCATAGATAGATCAAATTTGGGTTAACCCTTGTCCCTGCGATAGCCAACTCACTTTAGAGTAAAATGGCAAACCCACAACAAATACCTCATTGTTCAACTCTAATGTGTTGTGAATCCAATGATCCATTTGTCATTTGCACAAATATTATTAACAACACTTAAAACTTCTTATGAAGTATCACTTAAAATAGTAGCTTTAGCACAGAGATTTTTCCAGTAGAAGATACAATGAAAAGAAATGAGAGCATCTGGATCTTTTTTTTTTTTTTTAAACCTATGTAATAAGCCTATCATGTTTTCCTGTCATGGAAGGTGCACCGTCTATACTTGCAGTTACTAACTTTACCAAATTCAGTCCAGCTTCATGCCATTTGTCTTGAAAGTTCTTGAAGATGATGTATTTTCTTTGTGTTCTGTTTTCAGGACTGCCCAGAGTAACTCTTCATAGTAACGAAAATCTTCTGTATGACCCAAATAAAGTACAAAAGCCACGCTGAGTCAGTAGTATCAGTTGTTTCATCCAAAGAAATTGAATAATATATATTTTCCTTATGAAGTATTCTGTGAAGTTGTTTTGCTAAGTTGGAGAATAATTCATGGTGCCAATTACTTATGGTTCTCCTAGAAAGAGGGAGTTGTTTGTACTTTGAAAACTTAAGAGAATATTGTAATTCCCAGTCCTCACCAAGAAAAGCTGTTTTCCTCCTTCAGTATCTCTTGGTTTTCTTTGGCATCTGGGCTGTTAAGCACTTGGAATTAAAAAATACGATTGATGTGTGCAACTATTCACATATTCCACTTCAAGCAGAAGCACAGTGTACCATTTTCAAAATCTGATAACCGACTGACCTACTCAACCCCTATAACCTCTCACCAACAGGCCTTCTGCCAGTCAGGTGGGGGAAGTTGGAACTAACTCATGAACATAGCAGCTGTCTATTTAGCCCTTTATGGCTTATGTTCTAACTGTGCTAGTCAATCTGAGAGGATTATGTTGTTGAAATTTATTTTTTTGTTTGATATTTTACATATGTTTATTTTCAAAATAAAGTGAAGGACAAACAAATGATATTAATAAAAATAAAGGATTTGTTCTATAAAATTTGGATTCATTTAAAGGGCTATACATATAGGCCTAGTTGTCCACATGTGGTTTAAGGCTGCACATTCCCTCCCTTTTCTCCTTCACTAGCTTTTCTCTCTTTAATCCACTCCACTCCACTGGACTTGTTCTTTTCAATGTCACTAACAATCTCCAGTATGACAAATTCAGCAGTCAGTTCTTTGCCCTCGTATCTCATTAGAATTTGACCCAAACCAATTCAGTCTTGAAAGTATTCTTTTTTCACTTTGCTTCCAAATTCAGATTCTATTTTTTTTTCTGTCTACCTCAAGGCCCTGTCTTGTACACCTTTTCCAGACTTCTAGCTGATCTAGTGACCCACCATTTAGTGAATTAACAGTTTATATATTTCCGTTTATTCCCATGTTTCTGTATTTGTAAATTTACCACAATGTTACTCCTATGCTCCATATTTGCTTATTCAATATCTATATCCATGGAGATGTCCAACAGGAATCCTAAACTTGAAGTTTCTAAAACAAGAACTGTTGATTTTTCTTCACAGGCCTGTTCCTCTCTCTCTCTCTCTCTCTTTTAATCACATAAATGGCATGGCCATTCATCAAAATGCTTAGTCCATAAATTTAGGTGTCATTCTTGAGAGATAATGTCTCTTCTACTCCCACTCATTCACTCAATGTGCTTGTGCTGCCTTAAAATCTTACATCAAATTCTATCACTTTCCATCACCGAGGCTGCTACTCTCCTCGATTACTGCAATACCTTTCTGTCTACCTGCTTCCCATCTTCCATCCCTTTAGCAACAACCAGTATGATTTTTTAAAATGTAAGCTATTTCATGCTTCTTCTCCCCAAATCTTCAAAAGAAAAGAAAACTCTTACACTCAAAAGAATGGAAAATAGGTATTCAAACAAATACAGGGATAAGAGCAGGTGAAGGAAAGTAAAGGCAAGTGTTTTAAGTTATATGAGATGGAAGATAACAATATTGGAAAGGTGCTATTTCTGGAGCAATTTAGAGGTGTATGCAAAAGTCCTTAGAGGCTTTGTGGCTAAAGAAAAAGGGAATGAAAAGGTGAAATTAAAGGCCCTACAGAAAGAAAAGAGAAACACTATCAGAGAGCCCTACATTTAGAAAAAGAAAAAAAAAATTATAGAATCATGACTAAACAAGAGGGGTAAAAGGGATAAAATGATAATATTTAAATATGACATATTCTGACAGATTACAAATTTACAACTTCAAACAAATGGATAATGAAGATGAAAGAGAAAAGAGTAAAATGCCATTGATTTTCATGCACATATAGATAAGTCAGAGGATGTCATTAAAAGTTAATGGGGACTAAATAAAGAAAAACACAGGGTAAGAGCATTTTAAAACCTTAACTCTTTCTCTCAAAGAGTCGTATAGTCATCTCTGCAAAAGTTTTCTAAAGTGGCGTAAAAATGAATATGACTAGATTCTAGGAAAAAATTTTCATATTAAAATAATGAAAATGTATTGTGAATTTTAGGATCTGTTGTAATTCTGGGCAAGAAAGCATGGATAGTATGTGTATATCTAAGTACACTGTTGAAACAGTACAGTTGTAAAATGTACAGAAACCCAAGTGTGCCTTTAGACAAAGTCCTTATTTCAAATCCCAATGTAAATATTACTCCTCCCTTCCTTCCTCCCTCCCTCACTTCATCTCTCCCTCCCTTCTTTCTTTCTTCCATCTTTCATCTTTCTTCTCTTTCCATATTTCTTTCTTTCCTTTGAAAATAATTTTTTTTTGGAAACTATTCTTGTCAGTCGTAAATGCATTTTGTTTTTTGTGTGCAGTTGTGTGGTTGTAAATATGTTTTGTTTGTTGAGGTTTTTTTCTTTTTTCTTGTTTGTTTGTGTTTTGATGGAGGGAGTGGTTATGACCAAGGCAGTATTTGTGGCGTTATTTCATGTAGATCCTCCACTACCAATTGTATTTTACAATGTAGCGTGTATTAATTTTTGCTTTTGTGTTCTTTTGCATCAGCTATATATAGTTAGTTCTTTTTCAATATTTTGTTTAATGAAATAAAAAGCAATATAAATAAAATTTCTCCTTGAATCTCATCCAGCTGCATTCAGCTATGAAAGAGCTCTGTAAAATGACTGCCCATTAATTTTTATTTCACAAATATTTTGCAAATTGTTTCATGGGCCTTTGTTACTGGCTGGCATAATGTCCTTGGCTCACCATATGTTCCTTTCACAAAGTAGGAGGCCAACAGAGAAGTGGCCCTCCTGGTTTATTTAGGTTAGATTGTTGAGAACATATCGCTAAGATGAATTGGATAATTCTATTCCGCATCAAAATTATCTATGATTTAGAATGGCATGAAAAAAAAGAAATGCTTTTACTTCCTTCTACTACATCTGTGGGAACTGGTATAAGAATGGATGTGTGTGAACTGAAGGAATCTACTCTATCCACAAGAAAACAGTATGCGTGTGGCAAGTGGGATGGCTTCTTAGTAGACTACTATCACTCCTGACCTAAGCCAGAGACAAAGGGCAGCTCTGTCCAGGGAGAAAAAAATGGAATCGAGGTTTGGTAAGAAGGATGCTCAGTACTAGCAACCACACCATCAGGAGGGAGCACAGGGGTTCTGCCTGTAACTCCCCTACGGGGGCTTTCTCTGGAGAGAAGTCTACCTGGTGCTCTTTAATATGTGATGTTTACATAGTTCACTCTTGATATCTTCTGTTTAAGGCTGATATCAGCAATTTGAATCAGATCTTCTATTTATTCTAATGTAAGCAGGCAGATTCCATTTGATTCTCTTTCGCAAATATTTGAATTCAGTTCTTTTTTCCTGAGCATCTAGAATTGGGGATCTTGGTTTCTGTGCTTCTGTTCTCAAGTATTTTGAAAAACAAGCACTCTGCTCTCTCTTCTGAGATGGCCTTGTCTTGTATTAGCGTTTTCTTTTGTGGAGGGATGCTAAAACCTTTTCCCCAGTCCAACCTGATGCCTTGGAAATCTGCAGGGTCCTTCATCTTGCTTTTGTGAAGATATCTCTTCTCCAGCATTTTGCCTGTAGTTTTCCCTGGGGTTCCCGCTCATCATCCTGGACTGCTTCACTTCAGTTACAGATATTAAGAAGATATTAGTAGGAATTACATGGATCCTGTTAGTTAACCCTCTTTCCACTGTGTTTGAAGGAATGAATTGAAAAGAAAGGGAACCAAATCACTAGATGCCTCTTTCAATATTTGTAGTAGCAGATTATTCACTATTATTGTTGTTTACAATAATTTATGTTTTATAACCTTATATTGATGTTACTAAAAACTAAAGAGGAAAGGATAGATGATTGTGTGGTCCAGGTTTTCATTTCACATCTTCATCTACATTTAAAAAAAATTATATCAATTTTTAAATGATATTTTTTTCTATTAAGTATATCCAACTTATTAAGACTTTTTTGAGAAATTTGAGTATATACATATATGTGCATATATGTAGGTGCACACATATATACAGAATATTATTATTCTTTTTTCATGCTTATAACTTCACCAGTGGCATTCATTATACACTGAATTTTTTCAATATACTTAACTAACTAGGAAAACAACTACTGTGTTCTTCTCTGTATTCATAACCCTGTGACACCAGATAGGTGTAGGTTTTCCCCACCACACTAAGCAATTCTCTACTTCTTAGCAGATACCAGCTAGATATTCTACAGTTTAACTAAATTCTGACACTATCTAGGTGGACTTAGCATGGACCTCCCAGGTAAAGAGCTCAGTGCCATAACATTATCCCCCACTTCAGACACCAATCATAAGTCCATATTGTCATCTTATCAGCCAGCTATAAATCAAAGGTACCCATGACCACTCATTGAGCAAGGTTCAATCATTTCCTAGAATGCTTCAAACAATTAGAAAAAGAAATTATCAACCATATTACAGGTTCATTATAAATGGATACTACTCAGGATACTACTACCTAGAAGAGATGCTTACAACAAGGTATGTGGGAGGGGAGCTGAGTTTCCATGCCCTCTCTGTGCCCACCACCCTCTTAGAATTTCCACATGCTGAGCAACTCAGAACCCTCTGCTTTTGTAGTTTTATGTGATATGGAGGCCTCATTTACCAGACATAATTGATTAAGTCATTGGCCATTGGTAATCAGCTCAACCATTAGTCCCTCTTCCTTTTATAAAAGGTGAGAGGTTGTAGGGGTGGAGGAGGTTCTGAAAGTTGCAGCTTTATAATCAGTCATCCAATTAGCATATAAAATACTTCATCACTTCAGAGGTTGAAAGGATTTTAGAAACTGTATGCCAGCAAATGAGGGAAGGAACCAAATATATGTTTCTTAATAGGTCACACTGACAATACATTTTTTAATTGTTGGGGATTCATGTAGAGTACATAGAATCAGGTCACACTGATTGCTTTTATTAGATAAGAACCCTATTATAATTGTGTCCTGCTCCCAAAAGGTGTACCATACCTTTGTCCTCCCAGCCCCTCCCTCCTTCCCTTTCTCAGCTCTCCCCACCCCCCACTCTCCACTGTGTACTAGGACATTATTTTTAAGTGCCACACAAAAAGAACACAGAGAATATTAATTTTTGAGTTCGTATAATTAATGCTAAGGTGCTTCTTACTGACACCCTTGCTGTCCGAGAGAAAGAACAGCTGGAATTCTCCCTTGCTTTGTCACTTGGGTTTTCTATCTCAGATCTGCTCCTAACTTTGGATTCTTGATGCGAAGTGATACACATCAGGCAATCTAGTTCAAATTTACCATATATTTAGTGGGTGGTAATAAATTATTGCCACATCATAATCAATGGCATGTATCATCTACAGCTTGACTTCAGAATTGTCTGTTGATCAACATTAATTAGTGAGCTAAGATGGCTTTGGAACAAAAGATAATGAATTAACTAAAACCATCAAAAAATACTATAAAGATAAAAACATTCTGTGCTAGAAAGTTCTCTTAAAATTATAAGTTAAACTAAAATATAAGAGTTGATTGAAACTTCCTCTAATTACTTGGGTCCTTTGATTTGCTTACCCCCAGTTTTTCTTACTATAGAGAAAAAAATAATTTACAGACATGAGAAAGTTATAGCTGAGCCAAACTATACATCTGCCTGGGTACATATGTGAATATATATGTAATCTATATATGCATATTATCACTGAGTATGCAATGGAAGTAATTAGAAGTTAAAAGTGAAAAAAAAAGCCTTCCTTTGATATTTGATATTCTAATAGCTTTGCTGAAATTCAAAGGAGAGGTTTTATTCCTAATTGCTTACCTGGCAGGATTGATATGAGTATTACTATTTATCTGACAGAAACACTTGTAAACCACCTTGACCTTCTCAAAGAAAAGTTGTGCTAGTGATTAGAGAATAATGTTTGTTTTCCTTTTAACCCCAATCTGAGATCAGATCTGCTTTTCACAGTAGTAGATAAAGTTGACATAATGAAAAGGATTCCAATAAGTAGACAGATGGTCTTGGGAGATAGTATGGATGATTATGAGTAGAATTTTATAGTCTTCTTTTGTTGGTTGAGATTTAAAAAAAAAATCTGTATTTATTGTGGATAACTTCATGTTTATTGACACCATATGCTAATACTGTGTAAACACAGGATGTCTCCACATTTAGTTAATATGCTAGTTACTGAACTTCTCAGTAAGTTAAAAGATTTAAAATAAGTCAACATATACTATCCATATGTTGCTTTCTAGTAAGGGTGTTAAAAAGGATAAAGGTTTGACTTACCACATGGGGAATGCACACAACCACACGCCTATTTTGAAAGGGTCACATAGTAAAGACTCTGTTTTTATATTAAAGGTTTTTTTTATGTCTTCAGTCAATATTTTCTGTTATACATGTATGTATCAGCTTTATTATCACTACTAATTTGTACTTTGTGACCATATCTTATGCATATCCTACCTATGTATAATAGATCTGTACTGGCACAAAGAATTGTTTCTTGATCATCCTTAATTGTAATTATTTAACTCATCTACATTCAATAATTAAAAATGGAAGACATAAATCTCCTATGCAATCATTTATTTTTAAGCAACTATATCTGAGGAGTAATTTTGTGCTAGTGTTTTATAAACCATCGTGTAGATTTAGGAGGAAGAAGCAGAAGAGAGAGAAACAATAACAATAAAATACATATCAATATTAATATGACTCTTAAAAAGATCAAATTTTGGGCTAAAGACTAAATCCAAGATAAATCTTTACAACATAATTTATACTGTAGTAGAGCATATATACAGTCAGATACTGGAGAACTCAGTGGAGAGACAGTGGATAAATTAATCCCGCACATGTGTCAGTTGAAGGGCATGTGGAAATGTGGGTGTTTTACATGCTATAATGTCTTTGTTCAGGCTGCTACAACAAAATACCACAGGCTAGGTGGCTTGTAAGCAGCAGAAAGTAGTTCTTACAGTTTTGGAGCCCTCATCACTGATTTACCTCCTGGCCTCGCCCCCTAACCATCACCTTGGGAGTCGGCATTTCAATGATTTGGGGGTAGAAGCAAACATTCAGACCACAATACAGAAATAAATGGACATTCTAAGTGGAAAGAAATGTACAGAAATGATAATACAGACAATAGATTGATTTGTAGGAGAAACCAAATAGTTTGCTGGAGCTAGATTTTAAAAAACCACGGTAGTATAATTGAGGCCAGTACATGAAAAATTATTATGTAGAGACAATGTAAGCCCTTCTGATAGCTTCAGTTATAGTAGTCACCGGAGAAACTTGTGTTTTAAAGATGTCAATTCTTAGGACAAGATTGAAGACATGCTGTGAGATTAGCAAGAGAAAGTGTTTATGTGGTGGTCAGCAAAATATTAATGGGCTTTCCATGAAAACAGTTTATGATCGAATGCAATTGGGATGTTTTCAGGTAATAGAGGTGTTTTATAAAATATTCACTGAAGGATTACTTGGACTTGTAGTCTGTTAGTATGTACCGTGAAGCTGGCATGTATACACAGACACATGAATCTATAGTATCTTCAGTTGCAATGCTGTAGGAAAAAAGAATGACTGGTTGCTCCAGGACTCACAGCTAATGAAATAGTGGAGCTGGGAGTCTAATACATATGTTTAACACCAATACATATGTTAATACCACACTTAGACTTATGTCACTGGGGAAAAAAATGGTGAGCAATATTGTTAGGCAAAGGCAGAGAGTTGGGGAGGAGGAGGAAGCTCCAGAAGATGATCTGAATTTATGATCAACAGGATTAGTTAAATGCTAAATGTAAGGTTCTTAACAGATGGGCTTCATGAGGTCAATGCATCTCTTAAAGCTGCGTGGGAACCCATGCCTACGTACACAGACATGCCTCATTTTGAATAAAGGCAGTCCAAGTTTTATCATCTGTCTATAACTTAAAATAGGAAGACCCATTGGTAGGGGGGCCAGAATGGAACTCTGGGGTAGACTAAGTAGATCCAGAGGAGGATCAATTGGAAATGAGGGAGCTAATCTGAAGAAAGTCACTTTCCAGAAGTCAAAGGAACAGAAAGCTACTCTAGGGATAAAGAGCACAGATGCTGGATCCAGACTGTGTGGAGCACAGTCCTGGTCCTTCCAGTAGCCGACTTCCTTTAATGAAAGTTTTTCACGTTTATAATGAATACATCAATAGGATCCAGCCTCATTCAGTGTAGTCATGAATATCAAACAGTTTTACACATGTTAATTATTTAGAAAAGTGTATAGCACATAGGAAGTACAAAGAATGAACAAGGATCTTCCCTGGGAATTTGTATGTGCTATCAATCCTCATGGTAATATTGTAAAGTAGATGTTGGGAATCCCTGTTATGCAGTAAAAAAACTGCTTGAAAATGAAGAAGACCCACAGTCCATATTGCTTCTAATTCTGAGCTTCCTCAAGTACCTTCTGCGGCCATGATATACTATCCAATATAGGGTTTTGGATATACATAGGCTTTCCATATTCTATAGAGGTAGAACACAAAAAATGGTGAGCTAAAGAGTGAATCAATTGTTTCTTATAGGAAGCATGGGATCACAAAAAATGAATAATATCATAAGAATGGATTTGGTTGATGGCAGATTGCAAGAGAAAATGAGCACTTACAAACAATAAATAGAAATTAAACAACTTACCAGTTTTCAAATTAGGGGGAAGAAGCAGGTGGTTGTACCTATGAATGGCTAAGATATTTCTGGGATTTTTGTGTGTATGTTATATGTGTTTATAACATGTTTATTTTTCTGTACGTTTGGAAGATAAGCTTTGCTAACATGTTAGCATGTTCAGGAGAAGGAGCCATTCCAAAGAAAAACATACAAAAAGGGAAGGGAAAAATAGATGAGATGAGTAGTATTGTTGGAAATGGGGAAAGACACCTAAGTTTGAGCAAATGATTCAGCAGCACAGAACAAACGTGCTGACTATGCTCCGTGCACCGTGAATGAATGTGTGCAATTCTAACCAGAGATGCATTGAGGATCATGGAGCACAGAGAGGTCCTCCAGCTGCCAGGCTGAGCCATGAACTTTTACACTTGGCCTTTGGAATCCAGGTACTTAATGTTCCAGGGCCCTACCTGCTCTGCCCAGGCTTGTCTCTGGTGCTGGAAGTGGGAGGCTGAATATGGAGAAATGTAGAGGTGTCCAGAGAAGGACCAATGAAAAGAAGCTAAAACATCAAGACAGGAGCAAGTACAGAGAAAGAAGCGAGAGCCAATACAGAAGGCAGAAAATCAGCAGATGATGATAGAACAGGGAGGAACGGAGCAAAAGAAGGCAGAAATGAAGACAAGTGCAAGCTACATTAGATCCCAAGCTAAGTGTGCTATTAAAATTAAGCTGGTAATACTTCAGTCATATCCAGCACATTTATTTTTAGAATAAGCTATTACATTATTAGGTTTGAAATTTTGTCTATTTCTTTAAAAATTGCCTTTGGGAGTAGCTTTAATGGCCTTCTAGAATATTACCCTCCCCTCTCCAGTGCTTCTACTCCTTCTCTTTGTGGAGGAGCTGCTCAGGAAATGGGAAATCCTGTTGAAAGGGGGCTGGCCGACAATGCCCAATTGTCATGATAATAAGTTATGGAAATATGGAGAAAAACATGGAGAATTTGGAAACCCTGTCAAAAATTCTTATATGCCCCTAAATATCTTGTATTTTTAAAAACTACCATTATATTTCAAATGTCATATCTGGCTTCATCTGGAGCTTTTTTAAGATATTTGAGCAAAGTCATGAATATGAAAGCTTCGTATAATTCACTCAATAATAATTTGATCATTAAAATTGTTAGGCTAAATTAACTTCTTTTCCTGAAAGAAATACAGTTCAGTTTTATATTTTCCATAACCAACTTGTTATATGTAGCCAATTGTGCAGCCTTTTAAAAAAATTAACACTTTATTTTAAGCTGACTATATATTTAAGTATGAAATTCATAGGAACAGGAAAAATTAACTTTTTGTGCTGCTATATTCAAGGAAAGTTTTGTAGAAAGGTGTTTTGATCAATTATAAAACATTAGGTTTTTTTTTTTTACCCTGTGTATTTCACCCCAAAATTAAAAATTTTGCTTTTTATTAATCTTGAAAGGAAGAAGAATTTCTAAAAATGAATCCTTCACTGTATTATTTTAACTGACTACAGATGCCAATAGTACTACTTTGAATAAAAAAGAATGCACATTTTATGATCTCCATTATATCTAGACCTTTTCTTTTTCTCAAGCAATGTTATTTTCCTTGTGGCAAAATAAACGACACATTTGGAATCTCTCTTTCCTTAGTGGAAAAAAAATAATGAACATATAACCTTTACTTTTTTCTTTTCTTTTTTTTTTTTTTAATAAAACACAATTGAAAAAAAGAACACTAAATTTCAATCAACAGTAAAACCAGGGCTTTACACCAAGAGATACTTCTTCTTCCAGCTTGGGACCTCTCATTGTTTTTGGTTACTTAGTAAAGATGTCAAAGGCTTCCACAAAATGTGTATTCCTCATTGGGTTCCAACCTAGAGCATTTCAGGATCAATGATTAAAATAGTTCCTCTC
>CAUYQV010080054.1:0-21923 GCA_963574575.1 Galagoides demidoff
ATAATGGCATTTAATGCAGCTGATAAAGTCAATTTTGCTACTTGGAGTCAGGCTCAACTGGAGCGGGACTTGAGCGACATGAAAAATTACCAAGAGGCAGAGATGACCCGGTCAGGTGCGGGCACCAAGTTTAGCCGCAAGCTGCGAGATGAGGCTCCGGGGAAGAAGGATGGCGTTGGCCTCCAAGGTTTCCGGGCCGAGGACCAGCCCTGGCTGCTCCAAGTCAGCGGCGAATCAGGCCGAAAGTTCAAAGGCATAAAGAGGGGAGGCGTGACAGAGAATGCATCCTACTACATTTTCACCCAGTGCCCTGACGGGTCTTTCGAGGCCTTCCCGGTGCACGAATGGTACATTTTCACGCCACTAGCCCGGCACCGCACACCCATTGCTGAGGAGGGTGGGAAGGCCGAGAGGAGCAACAAGGTGCAGAACCACGTGAGCATCGTGCCCCAGGAGAGGCCCAAGGACCAGCACTGGGTCCAGCACCAGGACTGGGACGAGGAAGACAAAAAGGCCAGAGAGCTGCGCATCCCCAACCTGGAGGGTGACCTACAGATGTCATCCCAGGACAGCGTGGCCAGCGGCGAGAGGGGCAGCAGAGACCCTCAGGCAAAGAAGAAGTTGCCACCCACCAAGGCAGGTGGGAAGAGGAAGAAGAAGGGCTCGAATGATAAGATCTTCCAGGATGGTGACGATGGGAACTTCGAAGGCCACCAGGTAGACTACATGGTGGACTGCTCCAGCAGCTCCCAGGATCAGCCAGATGGCAAGCCCAAAGTCGCGTGGCAGGAGGAGAGGCCCAGAGGTGTTGATGAGCTGAGTGAAAACAGCAAGGAGAAGGAGGGGTCAAAGAAGGCACCCACCCCGCAGGAGAAGCACCGGAAAGTTAGCAGCAAGGAGTCCGAAGGCTCTGAGGGGAGTGGCATTGACAGTGAGACCTCCTGGGCCTTTTTCATGGAGAAGGGGGAGCAAAAACCCTCAGGAGGCAGCTCAAGGGCCAGCAACTGCCCAGGCACACCCAGCACCACCACCGCCCTGGGGGCCGCCCCCAACTGGCTGGAGCAAGGGAAGTGTGCAGGCGAGACACCCGCAGTCAAGCGCCTGCGGCTGGACACTGGGCCTCAGAGCCTACCTGGGAGGTCAGCTCCACAGCCACCATCTGGCAAGTCAACACCCAGCAACAGCGAAAGGCAAGTGACTGCAGACGCTGTGCGCCACTACCTCACCCGGAAATCCATGACCACCAAGGACTCGCTCAAGTTCCAGACCAAGAAGATGGGCCTGAGCAGCGAGCAGACAGTGAATGTGCAGGCCCAGAACCTCAAGTGGTTCAACCCTGAGCTCAAGATGATCTTCTCCCTCAAGGACTGAAACTCTGTTCTCCCAAGAGGGAAAATGGGTGGGGGTGGGGTGTGGAGCTCAAGGAGTGAGGCTCTGTTCTCCAGGGAGAAAAAAGGGTGGTGGTGGGGAGGGGGTTTGATCTTTGACGTACAATGCCCAGATTCAAGATACGACTTCTTGACTTAAACTGCTGGATGACAGAGCAGTGCAAAAAATTTAAAAATTTAAAAAGATGAGTGAACAAGGGCCATTACTAGAATCTTCAAATGTCAAATGTGGCAATATAAATAAAGAAATACAGGAAATGCTCATCTAGACTGGTAATTAAAGATAAAATTAAAAGTAAAGGGGTACTCACATTTGGATACTGGCTGGACCCCAGAGACTCTGACATGTTTATATAAACCCTAAAACTAAACCTCTTATGCCAGAAATTCTATTTGTAGGAATTTATCAGAAATGAATAAATGCAGAATATTATTAACACCAATATAATAATAGTAAATATTTCTACTACGCTCATTAGAGCAGTGCTGGGCTGCACCAATGACTTTACATCAGGGATCTTCAAGTGGGAACAAATTTGTCCCTGGAAGACACCTGGCAAGGTCTGGAGACATTTGTTTGTCACCACTGGTGGGCAAGAGGCCAGGGAGACTGTTCCACAATGCACAGGATGGCTCTCAAAACAAGAGCTGCGTGGCCCAAAACAGCAAGAGGGTCACAACTGAGAACCTTGCTTTGCATCTATTCCCTCACAGCAGTGCTGTGACATTTGTATTGTCTCCAGTGAAAATTATCTTGATTGTTCTGTAAAATGGAGACATCACCTATTTTTTTATGCCTCATGCCATTCACTTTTTAAAAAATTATTTATATTTGTAAATGCAAGTCATTTTTCACAATCTGGAAGTTTATTTTTATATCCTCGTATGACTTAGCATGCCCCCAAATCTTCCATTTTCTTTAACTGATAGTTATGCAGGCTTGATGAGGTCCAAGTTTTAGCTTTCATTTGTGTTGCTTTGATAAGAGAAATTTATAGGTGATTTTGTGTCACATTGTAGCACATAAAATAGCGCACACTTTTTGTTTATCACTCCATTGGTGGTATAAAAATTGGTTAAGTGAGTTCATACATTGCCAACTATTAATGAAGCGTTTAGGCAAATATTGATGATTGTTTCCTGGATCTGTTATTTCATTAATGTTAACATATATTGATATTATAATTCTGTATTCCTTATGTATTTATTTTTTCTGAATATTAAGTGAAAAAATCTCTAGAACTATTTTAATATTATGAAACATAGCAAAGAGAGAAACATGCTTTTTTCTTACTGAATTTTTAGAATAATAAGTTTGTGTTCCAACAACCTCCCAAAGGTAATATTTTTTGATGTTATTATGAACTTGGGAATAAATATATAAATAATTCTTCTATATTCACTATAGTTATTAGTCTTCTTTGTAGCCAAAATGTCTCATCATTGTCAAATAATACCCACTTTATAAGGCTTACATCTCTGTGACAGAACCCTCATTTTTGTAGGTAATTTTTTTGCTTTCAAGCATGAGAGGATAACAAACGATATGAAGCTCGAATAGCAATGTTTCTGAGGACCCATGGAACAGTGTAATAAAAATGGTATTTGTGGACAATTTTTTGAATAATAGAAATTATTATTTTACTGGATTATTCTTTGTTTCTGAGCCTTTCAATGGATAATCCCAGGGAATAGGATTTTTCTTTACACGTAGAGAAGAATGCATAAGCTTAAATCATACTTCTAACATAAATTTTTATTTGGAAGCCATTGCTTAACTTTTATTTTACATGTGTATATTTTCAATCTAAAAAGTTAGTTTGATATTAACAACACAAATAAATACATATAAATATACCTGGGTCACTATCAAAGTTTTGAGATACATAAATCAACAAATGTAAAATCTGCATGGACAAAAACAAAAGAAGCCCATCCAACAACATTGATAAACTGAGCAGGCTGAAAGCTGCATGGGTGAATCAGAAAGGACGCTGTCAGCTGTGCTTCTAGTGAAATAATGGACCATAGCACAGTTTGTTTCAAAACTTTGTAGTGACTCGTTTATGTGTCACACTAATCATCAGGGAAATGAGAATTAAAACCACAGTGAATTACGACCCCACACCTGGGAGGATGGCTGTTATGAAACAGAGTGAAAGATAAGTGTTGCTGAGGATGAAAGGAAAAGGGAAATTTTGTAAACTGTGGTAAGAATGTAAAGTGATATAACCCTTTTGAAAACTAGTATGGGTGTTCCTCAAAAGTTCAAAATAGATCTACTATATGATCCAAGAATCTCATTTCTGGATATAAATTTAAAAGAAATAACATTGTTATCTTCTAGAAATCCCTGCATTGTTGTCCTTGTAGGAGTATTATCTATAATAGCCAAGATAGAGAAACAATCTATATGACTATCAACAGATGAATCAAGAACATTTTAGGCTATGTGCACAGTGAAATGAGCACACTGAGTCACAAAAAAAAAAAAAAAAAAAAAAAGAGAGAGAAAGAAAATCTTTCCGTTTGCAGCAGGATGGATGAACCTTGCAGACATTATGCAAGAAATAAGGCAGACATGCAAAGGCAAATATGTAGTATTGCATGATGCTCCTTATACGTGAAATCTTAACAAAAAACAAAAAAAAAAGTGAACTAATAGGACAGAGAATGGTCTAGTAGTTACCAAAGGATGTGGGGCAAAAAGGAGAGACATTGGTCAAAGGGTATAAATTCATTTATAAGAAAAATAAGTATAGGCAATCAAATGTATAGCCTGGTGCCTATACTTAATGATAATGTTCTATTTACATTTGTTAAAGGTGTGGATCTTAAGTGTTCTCCCTGTACACATGAAGAGTGATAACAATGTGAGGCAGTGTATAATTTATTAGATCATGGTAATTATTTTATAGTGTGTGTATATATATCAAACATGTTAGACCAGGGACCCTCAGACTTTTTAAACAGCGGGACAGTTCACTGTCCCTTAAACTGTTGGAGGGCCGGACAGCAGGCCCTGGGATGAGTCCGCTGCTAAGCAGGACAGGCAGCAGCAGCAAAAACACCTGGCAGGCAAGATAATTGTCCTAAGTGGGCTGCATGTGGCCCATGGGCCATAGTTTGAGGACACCTGTGTTAGACACTCTATATATACAATCATATTTTCCCTTAAAATTACATAATTATATAAAAGATGATACTACATAATAGTAAAAATAGTGGTTATATTTGGTAGTTTCTTTCCTCAGAGTTTTAAATTATAGCTTTTTATGATTATTTAAGATTTGTTGACAGATAAAGACAAAAAAGGTAAAGTAGAACACTTCTCAAATTAATTGCAGAAAAATAATTACTTGATATCTGAGACTGCTTTGTGTTTTTTTATTTGAATTGCAAACACGTCTTTAACATATATTTACTTCTGAAAGTAAAAGCAAAATAAGCCTCTCTACTAATTTTTGAAATAAAATTTAGTAAAGATAGTTTGATTATATATTTTCTAAAGAAGACTGAGTAATAGTCTATAAGAGTGGAGCAGAGAGAAAATAAAACAAGTCCATAGCACACTGGGCAATTTCAGACACATGGAGAGCAGGAAAACAGACCATGCATTTAAAATATTCGGAACGCTTTGTGGTATTCATTCATCTGAGCAGCCACAGCTCCTGAAAGCTAATCATGAAGCAGGTGACCAACTACCAGGAACACTAATCTTAATCAACCCATACTTGAAGCATGAAATTTTCACCCCAGGAAGGTGATTAGTTAATTTAATGGGCCTAGGGTTGTCAAATGGGAAATGTGTGTAGAAGAATAATTTAGAATATTTTTGTCTGTTATTACTCTTACAAATGGAAGAGTAAAATGTTTATCTGGAATTTACATGATTATTTTTCCAACAAAGTAATTTGCAAACAGTCACATAGGAAATGTTTCTTTAAGCACACCTTATAGACCTAAAAGTATGCCTCAATTTCTTTCATGCTTTTCTTACAATGAAGACATGATTTAGTATAGTTGATAATTGTCTTAATGAAACAAAGCTAAATAGAGATCCCGTAAGCACGTGATCTTATTATCAATATGTGGTGACTAACAGAGTATTTCAGGTACATGTAAAGCTACTACTTTCAGTGCTTTGGCCAGTATAACACTGTTCATAGAAAAAGTGCTTTCTATTGCCTATTCAAATTTTGTTTTATGTCAAACATAAATAAGTAGATATATTAAGTAACAACATGAGAGTAAAGTCAGTTGTTTCCAGTCTTCATTGATTTTATGACCTAGAAAATCAATATTGTTTAATCTGAACCCAATAGTACTGTTACACAACAGTAACACTTCCATACATTTTATACACTGTTATACTCAGGAAAGTTATTTTAACTACCTGAATAAATAAAATTAAATTAAAATTTTATATGAACTTTTTTATTTTATTTTTTATCAAGATTGGTTTTGCTCTGTTAACCAGGCTAGAGTACAGTGACATCATCAGAGTTCACTGCAGCCTCAAACTCTTGGGTTAAAATAATGCCCGTCTCAGCCTCCCACATAGTTGGACCTTCAGATGTGTGCCACCACACCCAGCTAATTTTTCTTCTTGTTTTTAATGGTAGAGGCGGGGTCTTCCTGTTGCTCAGGCTTGTCTCAAACTCCTGGCCTCAAGCAATTCTGCCCCTGTTGCCTTCCCATAGTGCTAGGATTACAGGAGTGAGCCATAGTGTCCAAGTGTAAGAGTTTTTTATGTAAAGGAGAATGATACAGGTCAGAAAATAAAATTAAAAATATATATATTTAAATTTTATTTTATAGATCTATATCTATCATCTATCTGTTTTTAAAGTTTATTATAAAAGACCTCAGTTGTAAGCAACTATCCCTGAAAATAGGCCATTTTTCTCTTCTGAAAGGAAGTATGATATACAATTAGTGTTACTAATTTTGTGACTTTTTGTTTTTCCATTTCAATCTAGAGAAATGTTTAAGGTGTATAAAATCATCCAGTAAGTCTGGTGAATTTTACTTATAGAAATATTTTAAAAAACTCTCAAAAATATTAATTCACAATGGATAAAAGGCTTAACCATAAAGCATAAAACCATTATAATTCTAGAAAAACATGTTGGAAAAACTCTTACAGATATTGTCTAGGGAAGGAATTTGTGAAGAAGACCTGAATGGCAATCAGAACAACAACACAAACAAACAAATGGGAACTTATTAAATTGAAAGGTTTCCGAACAGCGAAGGACACAATCAATAGAGTAAATAGACAACCTACAACATGGGAAAAATATGTTCATGCTCTGTAGCCTGTATAGGACTGATAAATAGAATCTATGAAGAACTCCAGCAAATCAGAAAGAAAAACAAAATCAAAAACCCCACTAAACAGTGAGCAAAAGATATGAATACTCACTTTTAATATATTTAAACTTTTATTTATTGAAAGTGGTACTTTTTATTTATTACAGAAGATGTTTTACTCATAAAGCATTTACACTTCTTATTTTAGATTATTTAACTTTAGCTAAATAAAATTTTAAGGTTTTTTTTAAAATTTCGTTCCAATTTAACACAGTTTTGAAGCTATTTATATAGTGTCAAAATTATATGTCAGAATCATATTTAGAACACTAGACATATTCAAATATGAAGGTGATAATACTGTGTGCTTCTCTGAAACTTTCCAATCTACAGACATTAATTATACTTTACACATGTCAAGTATTGATATTCTCAACTGACGTCCAATGCAACTGGTTCTCTGTGAGAATTTTCAGAGATTTTTGTGCTTTTTGAAAAGAAAGATAAAAATTAAGCCTTTAGCAACAATTACTGTATTAAAATTATATCTTAAAATTATTAAAATTATATGTCTGAGAAACAAATAACTACATATTTTGCTCCATAAATTATCTTAACTAATCAAAGCATGTAGATTTATAGTAGGAAAACACAAGTTATGTTGCTGTAATCCATTGTTAATAATGTTAGAAAAATTGAGTTGCTTGTACTGTGTGTATCTGATTAATAAATAAAACTAACCCATTTAATGAATTGTGATGCAGATGAGTAATATGATTAATCAAATTCTATTTTTTTGCCATTTCATATTTCTATATTTATTTTTTCACTATGTTATTGGGTAGATTACTAAAATATTTATTTTTACATGAGTAGTTGTGTGCATGCTTAAGAGAATATTTGAATACTAAACAAAGAGTTGAATAATAAAGTCATACTGGAAATAAATCAAAATTTTTATAAGTGAGTAGATAATTTTAGAGGGGTCCAAGATGTAACCAAGGAATAATGGTCCTATAGATTATTGGGATTCTATAAAAATGATACATATTTATCATTATAAATAATAATAACAGCCCATTATGGAATGTCTAGATTACCTTCTATTTTTTCCCAGTAGGAGTTAAAGAAATCTATAAATCCTTTTCAACATGATGAATGAAAAATAGGTTATTATATACCAATATTGAAAGTCTTGGGAATCAATGAAGATCACTCTTTCTGAATTTTCTCTGATTTTCCAAATATGGTGTAAAAAACAAAACAAAAGAAAAATATTGCATAAAAACTGAAAAAGAATGAACAGAGAATAAAGTTTCAATAAACACACAAAATTTCAATTTGTTAAAGTTGCCAATATCAGAAAAGCAGGCATTGTCAACTGGTTTCTCTTAACTACTTTGGTTCTAGGAATGCAATAATGAAGACCCTTTCTCAACACTTAGGACACAGAAGGTGGCTGTATCCCATGGTGGAGAAAATGGTCACAATGAATGACTGTCTGCTGGGGTCACAGACAAGGCATGTGTGATGGGATAGCTTTATGACAGTTCCCAGGCACACTACTTACCCTTAGAAAATCACCAACTCAGGGCAAGAAAGAAGCCAAGGGAAAACAGTCATAACATCAGGGCACTGCGAGAGAAAAGTCAGAGAGAAATGACAGTAGGGACAAGTTAACTTTGCAGTTACGGAAAATTATTTACTGTAAAAGGTCAGACAGTAGTAAACATTTCCCACTGTGAGCTTCACAAGAATTTAGCCCCCAAAGTTTTACTTTTCTTAATGAACTTAAATCGACTCCAGCAACCTCTTACTGAGGCTACATTAGTTCTATAACTAGCACAATCTAAAATTCTTTCTACCTTCCAATTAATTGAATACATAACATTTCTTAAAATAAACTGACTTTTACATGAAATCTTTAGGCATCTTGTTTTTCTCTTACCACACTACCTGCTTATTTATCTCAAACATTCTTTGACCAACATACCCTCTAAATTACAATTTTCATATCTGGGATATTTAGAGTACACTAAGAGTCTGGGGCATATGGAATCAGGGTAATGGAGTGGCTGAAGCTAGACTGCAAAGACAGGGACCCTCTCTTTGACATGTGTCCCCATAACAGAAATCAGAGTTTAGCATGACCTCCTAGACTTTTCCTCACTCTCCAAGAAACTATAACCTGTTTATTTATCAATTCACAGAGACCAACAATGGTATTTCTTTTTCTTTTGTTTAATTACATGCTTTGAGAGCATTGTTGTTTCACATGCAATTATACGAAATAATGCTGAGAGGACATGTGTACCCCTTACTTATCATGTGTACCCCTCACTCACTTTCTTCCATGGGCATCATACAAAACTGTACTACAATAACACAACCAGGATATTGGCATTGATAAGGGTAAAGATGGAGAACACTTCCATCACCATACAAATCCCTCATGTTGCACTTTATATGTAAACCTACTACCCTCCTGCCTCAGTCTCTTCCTTTTTTGGTATTTTGAAAGACGTTCTATTGATGGTAAACATTTTTAGTATTGTGTTGAGTTCAGTCACTTGTCTTCATTCCTGATTCCTGGTGTGCTCTTGACCAAAGAATGACCAGACCCAACAAAAGTGAAGCAAGCATGAAACAAAGTTTATTGAAGAAGAGAAAGATAGGTTTACAGAGTAAAATTCATTTGTCAAAGACAATGAACAGACCCCTTTTCTTGACAAAAAGGCCCTGGTAATGGGATACTGTTTTAAACTGTTTGGATAGGACATTACCAGGGAATGAATTTGATGGACAGGTAATGACATGAGAATTAGCCTTAAATTACTGTAGGCCACTTTGCAAATACAGTTGTGCCTGGGCTGCCTGTGGGCTGGGGTTTTCCTAAATTCTTTTGCAGATTGGCAGGGGTTCCTTCTTCCACCCAATTGTGGCAGTGGCTCAGGGCAGGATCAAGATGGGGCAGGACAAGACAGGCCTGTTCTTTACTTTCTTCCCAAGGGAGGCAATCGCTCCAGGAAGCATCAAGGAAATGCACCCTCTGTATTCCCCAGGAGAATCTCAGAAATCCCTGGATACCTACCTAACAGTTGTAAAAATGAATCTTATTTATTTATTGTTTTTGTATTTTTTTAATTTCAGAAGATTACAGGGGTATAAATGCTTTGGTTACACAAATAGCTTTTGTACATTGTGAGTCAGAGTTATAAGTGTGTCCATGGCTCAGATAATGAGCACTCTAAAGGTTGGGTGTGCATTCATCCCTCCCCTCCTGCCTCCTTCCACCTGTATGTTTCCCATTAATTTTACTACCAAACGTGCTCCTGGGTTTTGATTGATTAGTTCTAGTTTAATAGTGAATACATGTGGTGTGGGGTTTATTTTTCTATTTTGGGGAAAACTTCATTTAAAGAATGGTCTCTAGTTATAATCAGATTGTTACAAAAGGTATTAATTCATCTTTTTCTGACTGAGTAGTTTTCCCTGGTATACATATACCCCATTCTTAAGTTACATTTCTGTGATTATGAATTATGTTGCAATAAACATTCAAGCATTTATATCTTTGATAAAAAGGAATTGCTGAATCATTGGTAGATCTACTCTCATTTCTTGGCGGTATCTCCGTATAACTTTCCATAGAGGTTGGTGGGCTTCATCCCAGGGATGCAAGCATGGTTTAACTTTGTTAAACCTATAAATGTGATTTGTCCCATAAAGAGAAGCGAAAACAACACCATAAGATCAATGAGATAGATGGAGAGAAACTGACAAAATTCCACACCCTTTTATGGTAAGAACTCTGAATGAAACAGACATAGGTAGAATAACTCAAAGTTATAAAAGCCATACATGTGAGACCCACAGCCAACATCCCACTGGGTGGGGAGGAAGGGAAAGCATTTGCACTCAGATCTAGAACTACACAAGCTTGACAACCGGCACCCTTTCTGTTCACCATAGTGGTAAAAGTCTTAACCAGAAAAATCAACTAGAGAAGCAAATCAAGAGTTTTCAAATGGGGACAGTAAAGGACAAATTATCACTCTTTGATGATGATATGACCTTATACCTAGAAAACTCCAAAGAGTCTGCAAGGGACTCCTGAAATTGATAAATGCAGCAGAATTTCAAGATACAAAATCAACATATACAAATTAATAGTATTTTTATGCATCAACAGTCAAGCTGAGAATTCAATCAAAGACAATACCATTGCCCTTCATAGTAGCTGCAAAATCTAGAAATATAGTTAACCAAGGAGATAAAAGACCTCTATGAGGTGAACTACTAGTTTCTGAGGAAGGAAATCACAGAAAATGTAAACAAGTGGAGAAATATATCATGTTCATGATTCAGCAGAATCAATATTGTTAAGATTATTGTTATTTTTTTGAGACAAAGTCTCACTATGTCACCCTCAGTAGAGTCCTGTGGCATCCCAGCTCACAGCAACCTCCAACTTTTGGGCTTAAGCTATTCTCTTGCCTCAGCCTCTCAAGTAACTGGGACTACAGGCATCTACTCCAATGCCTGGCTATTTTTTGTTGCAGATATACCAATTGTCATTGTTGTTTAGCTGGCCCAGGCGAAGCTAGAACCTGCCAGCCTCAGCGTATGTAGCTGGAGCCCTACTCACTGAGCTACAGGTGCCGAGCCTGTTAAGATATTTGTAATACCAAAAGTGACCTACAGTTTTAATACAATCCACATTAACATACCAGCATTAGTTTTTGCAGATGTAGAAAAAATAATCCTATGCTTCCCATTCAATGAGAAAAGAGCCTGAATAGCCCAAACAACCTTAAGCTGAAAAGATAAATCAGGAGGCATCACTGTAATACGAAGCTATAGTAATCAAACAGCATAGTACTGGCACAAGAACAGAGACACAGACCAATGGATCAGAGAGAAAACTCAGATATAAAATCATCCTCATAGTGCCTTCTGATCTTTGACAAAGCAGACCATAACATACACAGAGGAATAGAATCCCTATTCAATAAATGCTCCTGGGAAAACTGGATAGACACTTGTAGAAAACTGAAAAGCATCTGTACCTCTCACTATTCACAAAAGTTAATACACAATGAATGATGGACTTAAACCTGAGTCATGGAACTCTAAGAATTGTGTTTAAAAAAAAGTCCTGTGAAGACTTTTGTAGACCATGGTGTAGGTAAATAATTTATGAAGAAGATCCCCAAGGCAATCATGGTAACAACTACAATTAACTAATGGGACTGGATGAAATTCCAAAGCTTCTGCACAGCCAAGGAATGATCAAGGGAGTGAACAAATTATAGAATGAGAGGAAATATCTGATGCTATACATCCAACAAAGGGCTGGTACCACAATCTATAAAGAACTCAAGCAAATCTGCAAGAAAAAGTCATACAACCTCCCTCCTCCCCCCCAAAAAAATTGGGTAAATACACGAACAGAAGCTTTTTGAACGAAGAAAGACAAATACTCAATACTCACAGAAAAATGTTCAATTTCTCTAATCCTCAGGAAAGTGAAAATCAAATCCTCAGTGAATAGATTTTATTAAAAAAATCCCCAAACAACAAGGGCTGGAGTTGGTGAGGAGAGAAAGGAACCCTGATACACTGTTGGTGGGACTGTGATGATGGGATTTCTAACATCATAAGTACTGAAAAATAGAAACTAAAGCTGTATTGGGTAAATTAGCTCAGGAACTCTCATTTCCTGGGAGAGGGGGATTGTGTGATGTTGTTTTTGTTTACACAGTGACTTGATTTTGTCTAATTTAGAAAATTATGATGTAGTCTTGTTTTTTAACTCCCATTAGCATGGTCTCTGAGTCATCTGGTCTATATTTGTGTCATGTGAGATTATTTATGCTCAACAAAACATCAGATGTTAGTTGATGTTCATTCCCAACAACCCCAAGTGGTAACAGAGTTAGCTGAGTTCTTGGATATCAGTGGCTATCATTCTGTTGATCAAAATATAACTTAGCATCAGTTATACCACAACATAGCATTAATGGTTTATATTCCAACCGAATTAGAAAATTTAATAACTGTTTTTCCACACAAACCAGACATCTTCTCTATGGAATAGCGCAAAACATGTATAAGAGTGATACAATAAAAGGACAGATGATTTTTGTGTGTTCACACTTTGTAACTGCTTTACTTAATAGACTGAATTAAGTAGAGAAAATACACTCTCATTTTCTTTTGATCATGTTGCACTGAACTTCTGTAACCAACCTCTTAACAAAAATTTGGACAAATTCTAACACTATTCCATAGTATTAGAAAGAATTTGTCAGATAAGAGTATCAGATAAAAGGTCTGACAATTATGTTTGCAAACTCATCCTAGGAAAAGTGTTACATACGTCATTGCTGAATATCACTATGGTCACCTTAGAAGTACTCCCCTTGAGAAGTTATGCACCAGGACCAGCACCTAGTCCCTCTAAGAGCAATTTTGAAATCTTTATCTGGAATAGCCATCAAAGCTAACATTGTTTACTTTTGATGTTCTGAATGTCATCAAATGTCTCCTTTTCAATATTTCTTTTATCTTCAGCTAACGAAAAAATTCTTAGGAATCACGTCAGGTGAGTAGGGAGGGTGTTCCAATCGAGTTATTTGTTTACTGGCTGAAAGCTCTCTCATAGACAGTGTTGTGTGAGATGGTGCATTGTTGGGATGCAAGAGCCATGAGTTGTTGGTGAAGAATTCAGGTCATTTTTGTCTAACTTTTTTATGTATCTTTTTTTAGCACTTCCATAAAGTAAACTTGGTTAACTGTTGATCCAGTTGGTAAAAATTCATAATGATCAATCCCTCTGATATTAAAAATACGATAGTAAAATTGTTTTGACTCTTGATTTGGACTGATGGAACTTTTTTGGTCATGGAGTGTTGGCTGGCTTACACTGTGCACTTTGAGACTTTGTTTTGGGTTTGTTTAATGATGGTGGATGAACCTTGAGTGTAACATGACCCAAACATCATTTTGCCTCTCCAAAAATTCTTGGCAAACTTTGGCTCTTCTTCACTGTCATTCATCCATGACTTTCTTTGGGACCATTTTTCATATACTTTTTTTTAAGCCAAGATTTTCAGTAAATATTTTTTAAATTATTCTTCTATCAATCTTTACTTGGTCTGCTATGTTTTTCATAGTCAGCTGGTGGTTTTGACACATAATTTGATGCGTTTTGAAATGTCTTCATCCGTTCTGCTTGTTACTGGCTGCCCTGACTTCTCTTCATCAGGAAGATTTCCCTCCCTTTAGAAAAACATTTAATCAATTTGTACATTGACATTTTCTTGTTGGAATTATCCTGATCAACTTGGACTAACATGTCCCTGATTTTACTTCCACTCTTGACAAGTTTAATATGAAATTTAATGCTCACCTGTTGCTCTGATTCAAGCCCTGACATTCTCATGACAGCACACAAAAGCAAAAATCAATAATGAATGTCACTCATCAACACACTAGTACATGTCAACATAAACACAACTCTGAGACACTGATATACTAAGTTTATGAGGTCTCACTAAGTTGTACAGTGCTGCCAAGGTAAATGCACAGTGGCAAGTTTGCAAACTTAATCATCAGACCTTGTTTATCCTATGTTGAAGGTGGTCAGTAGGCTATTTCTTGCAGGTTTATACAAGTACATTCAAAATAATCTAAAGTGCATTTCTCAGAATGTATTCCTTTCATTAAGTAATGCACAACTGTATATTCATGTCTACAGTTATAAAAGTTATTCCTCATGCTTTGAAAATTTGAACTGTAAATTGGTTCTCTCTCCCTCTATCTAAATTAATACTCTCTCTCCTAGAGTACAAATATGAACTTCATTCCTAAATGTGGTTCTGCTTTCCACACTTTTGCTATTTTCATTCTCTCCTCTGCCCATGTCATATTTTGTTATTATTGATATATTATTCATACTTACAAATCTATCTTGAATGTCATATCGTATAACTTTAAAATGATCTCACATTTTGCTTTTGATGTATCTAGCAGGTAGTGTCCAGTGTGTTCTGTCACACAGCATGATCACATTTTCCCTCTTTTGTTTCTCAACTAGAATACATGTTTACTGAGTTAAGAACAAAAGGGGTATAAAAGGAAAAATAATCACACTATGTAAAAAGTCTATGAAATCTTTCAGCCTAGAGAAATGGATGGAAACAGGGGGAAGGCTAGAATTGTAATACTAGAATTGTTCTCCAAGAGAAAAGGAATGTCATTAAATCCAGTTGAGTTATGATTTGGGAAAGGAGTTAATTACCTGCACCTACAGCTTAGGTGCATTGATACCCTCCCCATCTGTAATGAGACTTCTTCCAGAAAGCTATAATCATTTTAAAATTAATAATAACATATATATTTTGCTGATCATTTACAGTTTACACCATTCAATTTATACTTGTAAATATTTAGTGCCACCTTTCAAAGTTTGGTTTGGTATTCCTCTTATATTGACATTACTCTCCAACTAGAAAATACAAAAAAATTTCCCAGTCTTCTCCAACTATTGTTTCTATTGCTTATCAATTAGGTAATTAATACCAAAGCTTACAAATGACCAAGAAGTATATGAAAAAAGGCTTAACATCACTAATCATCAGACAAATCCAAACTAAAACAACAATAAGCTGTAACTTCAAACTTGTGAGAATGGTGATTATCACAAACATAAAAAATAACACGAGCCAGAGAGGATGTGAAGAAAAGGAAAACCCCTGCATGCTGTTGTTGGAAATAGAAATTGATAGAACAGTATCAGTGTCCTTCAAAAAATTAAAAATACGTGAGGTCTCACCAAATACTGTCCCTCCTCTTGCCTTCCCCCTTTCCCTCTCCTCTCCTGCCTCTTCCCTCTTTCTTTTTGGACTATAGCTGTGTTTTGTCATTCGTATGAATGTGTAGGTGAGATAATCTTTAGTGCACCAACATATGCACAACGGAGATATAAAACATTAAGGAAAGAGAGAAATAAGTAGAAAATATGTTTCAATAAATAATGTATGAAATTTTCTTTTATAAGAAGCTGTAATCCAAATGTCCTAGAGGTTAATTAACTAAATTACCTGCATATTCATATGAATGGTAAAACACAATTATAGATCTACATACATGTACGTATATGAGTACATTATATGATATTTGCATAAAACCTCTCATAAAACAATATATAAACTAACATATGCACAATTCTTGTTTCATCCAGGAATGATACAAAATTTTCATATCTAATCCACAGGCAAATTTGGGGAATTTTCATGCAATTTAAAACATGTATTAAGATATAAATGTCAGCATTTTTTTATGACATCTACTACGCCATATAATTTGCCTAAGAGCTTATTGGTAAATGGATAGCTCATTTTTAGCTCTTTTAAACTAATTTAGATCTTTATAGGCTTGCGGCTGCCTAGGTTGCCCAGGTCAACCCCAGGATAGCTCTGTACTGCTGCTGTCAGCATTTCAGCCTCAACTGACATTATTACATTCAATTTCATATTTAACCTTTGACTTCAAGCTTATCTTTGTCTAAAACGCTTTGCAGACACTTTGAAGCCACACATCATTCACATATCATTGCCCCAGTACAATCCGAAACCCTAGCAGTTTGCAAGATGCTATAAGAGCAGCCTGATTTTTGCTTCAAAGAAGCAAACACTTCCTATATTTTTAACATTACATGAAATAGCAAAATAATGATTTCATTTTTATAAAAATCAATGGTTATTTACTCTATCTTTAAACACAATATTCTATGCCAGGTTTAATGTTTTGGATATGATCCACATAAGACAATACTTTTTGCTGATGAATAATGTAGAATTACTGGCACATTAAATAAGTTACTAATTGTTCCAAGGATCATAATAATGATGATATGAGGTGAAATTATCTTTGCTCTGTTACCAATGGGATTATTTTTAATGTTGTGCTAATTTTACTATAAGCACTATACTCTGGATTAGAGATGGCTAATTAGAAGAATGATACATATTATCCTTAATCTACTTATATTGAATTACCGAGTTAGAAGTAATTAAATTTCTTTTGGATCCAGTAGGTAAACATATAAATGGCATCCACTCATCCTTTTCTGTTCTATATTCACAATGTTTATATATATTCTCAAAGTAGAAAATACACAGGTTCCAATAGTGTTTTCTATAAAATGTAATCACCCTAGATTTCAATTTCTTCATCTCTTAAATGGCTAAGAGGAAGGCTTTGCCTAGTAGTAATACTTGTACTAATTAAAAAAAAATAAATTATAGTGTTTTGTATATATTTTCCCCTAAAACTATGTATTCAAATTTTAGTCACGTAGCTCTTAGGGCCAAATGACCAAAGATGATATTTTAAGTTATTTCTTAATAATAATTTTTAAATAAATTTTTATTTTTTATAATGTTTTTTATTTAAATAACAATTATGAAGAGAGTACAAAGAGTTCCAAAATACCTGATGCCTTACCTTATTTTCTTGTTATTGTCATTTTATATTATTACAGTACATTTATTCCACTTAAGGAATATTCATCGAAGTAGATGCATTATTAGTCTCAAGCCACATGGATCATATTTAATTCAGGTTTCTTTAGTTTTTATTTAGTGTCCTTTTCTGTTTCAGGATTCCATCAGGATATGACATTGAGTTGTCATGTCTCCTAGGATCCTCTGCTCTGTGAAAGTTTCTCCGATTTATCTTACTTTTGTTCATATGACAGTTTTCAGAAGCACTGGTCAGGTACTTTGTAGAATGTCCCTCAGTTGAAATTTATCTGGTCATTTTTTCATGATTAGCCTGGAGTTATCCATTTTGGGAGAGGGTGTTAACAGGTATAAAAGTCTCATCACATGGTAGCAGGATTACCTACCATCAACATGATTTTCTCCTGTTACCATTGATCTCAGGAAGCTGAGGTAGTGTTTGTTGGGTTTCTCCCCTTAAAGGGACTCTTTCTATACTCTAAAAGAAAGTCACCCTGGGAAGCCCATGCCTAGAGAGTGAGGAGTTGGGGTCTCTCTTCCTGAAGGAAAAGTGTCTATAAATTATTTGAAATTCTTCTGCATGGCAGATTATTCCATGCTTTCCAATTTATTCACTTATTCAATAATATTACATGAGTATGGAGTTAAGCGTTTTTTTTTTTTGTTTGTTTGTTTGTTTTTTTACTTTGGGTGATGATCTTATATTTCTTTATTTTATTGTTCAAATTCTTTCATTTTTGGCTATTGAAAGCCTTTTCAGATGATCTTCATGTTCCTCTGACATAAACCAACATCGTGGACTAATCTTTTGTTTGGATTTTGAGGACCTTATTTTCTGCCACGTTAAGACATTCTAGTCCCATTTCTTACTGTTGTTGTCTCAGTCTTAGAATCAGCCACTTTTTCAACTACACCTAGTTCTCTTAGTGGGAAATTGTCTTAAAAATCCTATGTGCTAGATGTGCTCATTGTCTCTGAAGCATTATTAAAATAGGAAAAAATCTGGGGGCTCATGGCCTAAGACTAGAGGCAACTAGCAGCAACCAGAGGAACTAGAGGCAAACGTTTAAGTATAAGAGCAGTAATTTTAGAGCTGAGGCACACTGCTTTGGCACAAAAAAATTGCTGTTATACCATGAGAGGATACTAGGTATGCTGTGGAAACTTTTAGAGATTATTAATTAAATTGTTTTTGAAAGCAGTTCAAAGCACACTATGTAAATAACTATTTTGTTGATGAACATAATTTAACTGTGCTTTGGAAGTTTATAAGTTCAAGTGTCATGTGAGATAAAAATAGTTGAAAAAATTGCTTTAGAGAAATGAATTAACGTTAGCAACAGAAGATTTATGTTATTTAGAGCTAGAAGAAAACTAATGAGATACATATCCAATTAGTATTCAAGTGAAATAAAAATAGTGAAGTTTTAAAATAAATTGCCTATGAAATATGCACTTTAATAATTTTTACTATTTTCTATTAGATTATTTTCATAAGTTCTTTTACCTATTGCAATGATGTATATGGAACCTATAGAAATACCAATATGTCTATAATAGAATTTATAGATGTACATATTTTTATAATAGCAAATTAACTTTGATTATTTAATACATATTTGTAAATTATTTAATATATATTTGTATAGAACATCTTCTAAATGTTTTTCCTGATTGTTACACTTTTATCATTGAAGTGTCCAGAGTCTTTCCTTGTGCTTGTATTTGTTATTTTATCAAAAAACACAAACTTTCATTTCCTCTGGTAAGCTTTTTACTTTATTTCTTTTGTATGTTTTGGAATTTCTTGTTGAATGATTCTTTTAATTTATTAAAGAATTTCATTTAATTATTATTTTATAACATTTATTCATCAGTTCACATGAAAGTATTTTGAGGGTGAATTTAACTCTAAGTGTAACTCTGGCCACATTTCAAACATTGATATTATTTATTGTCTTTGGTTCTTTTTACCTAATACATCATTGTCATTGTACCCATTAATAAAAAGATTTTTTTATAATTTCAAACATTGATAAATTATTTAACATATATTTGTATAGAATATCCTCTAAATGTTTTAGGAAGATTTGAAAATCTCTATTTTCCACAGAGTTTGCACTGGTTAGCAGTCCCGCTAACTGTGTATAAGAGTTCCTTTCTTTCCACATACATGCCAGCATCTGTTGTTTGGGGATTTTTTAATAAAAGTCGTTCTCACTGGAGTTAGGTGGCACCTGAATATTGTTCTGATTTGCATTTTTCTGAGCAATTGACAAGTTGATAATTCTTTTTACATGTTATTGGCCATTAGTCTATCTTTTGAAAAGCTTCTGTTCATGTTTTTCTCTTGCTTTCTTATAGGGTTATTTGATTTTTTTTCTTGCAGATTCTGATTATCATCCTTTATTAGAAATATCTTCTCATATTCAGTAGGTCATCTATTTGTTCTGTTGACTATTTCCTTAGCTGTGCAGAAGATTTTTAATTTACTCAGGTCATGTTCATTAATTTTTGTCATTGCTGTGCTTGTCTTTAGTATCTTCTTTGTAAATCATAAACTCTTTGTCTAGGACACTGTCTGTAAGAATTTTTCCAATGTTTTCTTCTAGACTTCTTATAAATTTACGCCTTAGGTTTAAGTCAGCTATCCACTGTGAATTAATGTTTGTGAGTGGTAAGAGGTGTGGATTCTATTTTTCTTAAATTTTATTTAATAATATTGAGAAAGAAGGTATCCTCCCCAACTCATTCTGTGAAGAACATCATCTTGATACCAAAGCCAGAGAAGGATACAGAAAAAACAAAAAACAAACAAACAAACAACAACAACAACAAAAGACTAATATCCCTTGTGAATATAGATGCAAAATTCTCAATAAAATTCTTGTTACTGAATTCAGTAGAACATCAAAAATATAACACACCATGATCCAGTGGGCTTCATTCCTGGGGTTCAAAATGGTTCAATGTATGCAATTTTACAAATGGGAATCATCAATAAAAAGGAAGCAAAAACAATGACCATATGATCATCTCCAGATGAAAGACACACAACACAATTTAGTAGTCTTATATGATAAACTCCTGGGTTTTTTTTTGTTTTTTTATTATTTTTTTTTGAGAAAGACCCAAAATCTTGGGTTCACATGATCATCCTGCTTTAACCTCCTGAGTAGCTAAGACTAGAGATGCCTGCCACAGAACCTGCTATCTTTTTTCTTTTCTTTTTTTTTTCTATTTTTAATAGATATTGAGTTTCACTCTTGCTTAAGCTAGTCTCAAACTTCTGAGCTCAAAAGATTCTCCAAACTCAGGCTCCCAGAGTTAGGATAATAGGAATATGCCACCTACTTGGGTCCTTCTATAATAAGAACTCTTAAGAAATAGGCATAAATGAAACATACTTCAAAATTATAAAAGCCATAATGACAAATTCACAGCCAACATAATACTGGATGGAGAAAAATTGAAAGTCTTCCCACTCAAATGTTAAACTAGACAAGGTTTCTCACTGTACCACTTCTATTCCACATTGTGCTGGAAAGTCCTAGCCAGATCAATCAAAAAGTAAATCAAGAGTATCCAATTAGGGAAAGAAGAGATCGAACTATTATTCTTTGCTGATGATATGATCTTCCATCTAAAAACCCCTCAAAACTCTTCCAAGAGACTTATGCAATTGATAAATAAATTCTGCAGAGTCTCAGGTTATAAGATCCATATATATATATATACCAGTTCCATTCATATATACCAACAACAGTCAAGGTGAAAACCAAACAAAAGACTTTATTACTTTCACAATACCAACAAGGAAAATAAAACACCTGGGAATATATTTAACCAAGGAGGTAAAAGACCTCTACAGGGAGAACTATGAGTTAGTAAGGAAGTAAGTTGCAGAGGATGGAAAAAGAAAAAGTAGAGAAATATATCATACTCAAAGATCAGCAGAATTACCATTGATCAAATGTCTATCCTACCTAAAGAGATCTACAAACTCAGGGCAATCCTCATCAAAATATCAACATCATTTTTTGCACATCTATAAAAAAAATCATTCTATTCTATGTATGGAACCAGAAAAGAGCCAAAGTAGCCAAAGCAGCTATAAACAAAAAGGAAAAATTGAGGAGGCATTACTTTACCAGATTTCAAGCTATGTTACAAATCTATGGTATCCAAAACATCATGGTACAGGCACAAAAACAGAGACATAAACGAATTGATCAGACCAAAACATTCCGTTATTAGACTATCCATATGTTGCCATCAGATCTTTGCCAAAGCAGGCAATAACACACACTGGAAAAAATAATACCTATTTGATAAATGGTCCTGGGAAAACTGGATAGCCACATTTAGAAGATTGAAACAAGATCTTTTTGTCATTTTGATATGCTTGAGAATCAGACAATTTATTCAGTTCAGTTTCTTCTCATTTTGTACTGAAGTGTTTCACTAATATTGCAGGAAATTCCTATTATATTCTTTATTTCATATCTGAATTTCTTTTATTCTCCCAACTGTGTTCTGTCTAGCCACCAATGATATCACCTCATTTCCATACAAAAGCTTTATTTTTTTATTATGAAATATATTTTCTTTTTATTTCATTATAACTCACAGAATTATCATCTATGTTATTAGCATTTACTTTTAATCTATTTTATATGTATCCTGTTTG
>CAUYQV010080058.1:0-10316 GCA_963574575.1 Galagoides demidoff
ATGATGGCTGCAACCAAAAAATGGCTGGGCGTTCTGGCGGGCGCCTGTGGTCCCAGCTACTCGGGAGGCGGAGGCAGGAGACTCGCTTAAGCCCAGGAGTTGGAGGTTGCTATGAGCTGTGATGCCATGGCACTCTACCCAGGGGGATAGCTTGAGGCTCCGTCTCAAAAAAAAAAAAAAAACTTACTGCTTGGGTGTATTCGAGAAATTATTAAAACAAATTTTTTAAGTTTCAGTTTCTGTATCTATAAATGATTACCCTGAGAGTCTCCATAATGAGGATTACAGACAAAGCACTTAGCCAGTACTGCAAAAGCAATTAGTGCTTAATAAATATAAGCTGTTATTACAATAATTAAGGCATAACTATGATTTATGTACATCAGTTTATCTGCTTTGACGTCTACGTAGGAGCTAATCTGGTTAGCATTTGGGACATCCATATAATCGTTTTGATTCAGCCACAAATTCCATTAGCTTCTTAGACCGAAAGAGGTTAACTTTTGACAACAGGTTTTCCTTAGCTTGCTAAGACCATTAGGATCATTAGGATCATAAAGCAAAAGATTTAACTTTTTTTTTAAGATTCAGATCTCTGATGCAATTTCTTCAAACCACATAAAAAGCAGTTATCTTTCAAAATATATCACAAAAGAATCTAGGACTAACACAACAAACTGGTAGAAACTCCTGCTCTGCCTGCTCAGCTCACACTGCTACCTACTTCCTCTCTGCCACTTTTCTGTAGATAGGGAAAGCAGAGAAGGCTAGGCAGAGTCCACTGGGCATCTAACAAGAAGATTAGAGTTAATGAATTCCATCCTGCCTGATGCACCACCCCCATTACCCTAGATTGTCCTTCTAGTGCTCCCCCAACTACTCATAGACTACAAACTACACTCAATTTATAATCTTATAAGATCCTTTTGCTCCAATATCAACAAATAATTATTCTGACTTCTTTTGTCGTGAACTGAGTTCTCACATGTTGGTCACTTTTTTCTCACTGAAAATTCCTCAGGGCTCCTACTTGGATTCTAAAATTTAGTTACCAAATTTTTTAGACAAAAACAGGAGCAGCCACTTTCCCTTCCCCATCCTATCCCAAAAAACAGACTGCTTTGTGAATTGTGGACTGTCACTGTGATCTCTTTCTGTTGTGTTTAGTGTACCACGGAAACTAGAGAAAGTACAGATACTTTGCTTACACAGCCCTCTTTCTATTTACAAAATCCCACTGCAGAGTTTGCTAAGTTTTGTTTTCACTGCTGCACCTGTCGATCCAACTTTACCTATCAGCCAATGAAGGTAAAGTCTAAAGCCAGTTTTCTGATGGGGGAAGTGGGAGGGGTACCCATCAAACTGGTTTGACTGCCTAAAGATGACTCTGGTTTTAGCTAAAAAGAAAAAAAGAGAGAGAGAAAGAAAAAGGAACATATAAAATAAATCAATTCAGATTTTCCAAGGCTGAAATTGAATTTAGGGACTTTGAACAACTACTAATACTCTTTTCACTTATTAACTATTTTAGGACTGCCACAGAGACATAGCTTTAGACAACTGTGTTGTTCATACCAACACTACAGACTCTATTGTGCCCTCTTAGTTTGAAAGAGTTATGTCCTCAAGTACCTAACCAATTGCTTGGTCACTTTGACAATCAAGAAAATAAAAGTGTTCTGGTTTAAGGGAAAGTTACTGAGCCCAGAGGCATGTGAGTTTATTCACTTTAAGTGCTAGCATTTAGGTTTCCTATTTAGTAGAAGCCAAAACTAATATACTTGAACATTCTGTCCCTTGTTCTCTAATGAATTCATTTCAAATGATGAAGAAAGTTTAATTATATTTAAGGTCAGTTTCCTATATTCTCGTTTAATTCCTCTGAGCCTTTTTTTTTTTTTTTTTTTGTGAGACGGAGCCTCAAGCTGTCCCCCTGGGTAGAGGGCCATGGCATCACAGCTCATAGCAACCTCCAACCTCTGGGCTCAAGCGAGTCTCCTGCCTCTGCCTCCCAAGTAGCTGGGACTACAGGCGCCCGCCACAACGCCCGGCCACTTTTTGGTTGCAGCCATCATTGTTGTTGGCGGGGCGGGCTGGGGATTCGAACCTGCCACCTTAGGTGTATGTGGCTGGAGCCTTAGCCACTTGAGCCACAGGCGCCAAGCCTGAGCCTTTTTTTAATCTGTAAAACAGGGCTAATAGTTCCTACCAATGAGGATTGTTCTGAAGATCAAGTGAGGTAACAATTACCATTAGATATAGTCCTTTTAAAAAGACACCTTTAATATTTATAATACATAGGTCAATACAAAAGTTTTAAGACACTGTGTTATAATGAAACAATAAATCATGCAGGAAGAAAGACAATTTTCTTAAAGGATCACACAAAATTTATAACTTAGTATTTTTCTTTTCTTTTTTTTTTTTTGAAGTGAACATAATCTCAAGATTTTATTGTCTTCATGATAACACAAAATATGTTTAGAAATGTATCACTGGTCCCTTTCTCTTCTTATCTCCTCCCAGTTCAAAATGCTTGCTTCTCTTCATAGCTAGCATTCTTTTAGATCTGTAGTTGGGCTCCACACACTCAAGCCGCAGCACAATCTTCTTTGTAGTTTTTACCTTTTTCCAGAAAATTGCCTTAGTCCACCCACCATAGCCACTCTTCTTCCTGTCATAACGCCACTTTCCCTGGGCATACAGAGAGAGAGTCCTTGCCCTTTGTGTACTGTGTCACTTTGTAAGGCTGGTGCTTGCCACACTTCTTACAGAAAGTTTGGCCGTAGGACCATTGACCATGTTTGCATGAGTGTTATTGGCAATGAAAGCCTTAGTATTTTTCTTAATCCATAGGGCATTGGTAATAAATCCTTCCTCTCCAGAAAAACATGAAAAATTCTTATCTTTGGCTAGGCGCCTATGGCTCAAGTGGCTAGGGCGCCAGCCACATACACCTAAGTTGGTGGGTTCAAATCCAGCTCGAGCCTGCCAAACAACACTGATGGCTGCAACCAAAAAATAGCCAGGTGTTGTGGCAGGTGCCTGTGGTCCCAGCTACTTGGGAGGTGGAGGCAGGAGACTCACTTGAGCCCACGAGTTGGAGGTTGCTGTGAGCTTTGATGCCATGGCACTCTACCCCGGGTGACAGCCTGAGGCTCTGTCCCCCACCCCCCCAAAAAAAGAAAAATTCTTACTTAAAGGCCACTTTTTTTTTTTTTTAATGAGACGAGTCTCAAGTTGTCACCCTAGGTAGAGTGCAGTGGTGTCACAGCTCACAGCAACCTCAAACTCTTGGGCTTAAGCGATTCTCTTGCCTCAGCCTCCCAGTAGATGGGACTACAGGTACCCGCCACAATGCCCAAGAGTCTTTTTCCCCCTTCCAACATCTGGATGTTGTATACTTTCCAGAGACATCCAATGTCTGTATATATTATTCTTTCCATAGGTGACTTGAGTGTTGAAAGAAGAGAAGGCTAAATATAGAACCTGTTGTGGGATGCTGGCATGGATGTGGAGAGAAGGGAACACTTCTACACTGCTGGTGGGATTGCAAACTAATACAGACTTTTTGGAGAGAAGTATGGAAAATCCTCAAAGATCTAAAAGGAGATCCTCCATTTGACCCTGGAATCACATTACTAGGCATCTACCCAGAAGAACAAAAAACATTTTGCCACAAAGACATTTGCATTAGAATGTTTATTGCAGTGCAATTTACTATTACCAAGTCGTGGAAGCAACCTAAGTCCTCATCAACTCATGAATGGATCAACAAACTATGCTTTATGTATACCATGGAATATTATTCAGTCATTAAAAAAGATAGACACTTTGCATCTTTTACATTTACCTTTTTTACTAAGAAGAAATACATTCTTCTTAGTGAAGTATCTCAATAAGGGAAAAATAAATATCCAATGTACTCCATATTAATATGACATCAATATATAAACAAATACATGTTCCTAAGAACTATAAAACACTATTATAGTCCAGTTTGGGGGTAGAGGGAAGTGGGAGGGGGTAGAGGGGAGGATGTAAGGCAGAGGGAGGGAGGGTAGGAGGCGGGATCTCACCTAATGTGCACATTGTGAGGGTGTATAACACGCCTCCTGGGTGAGGGGCCCTTCTACAAATGGAACTTTACCCTGGAAGTGAGAACAATGTAACCTAAATATTGTACCCTCATATTAATTTGAATTATGTTAAAATTTAAAAAAAACAGAATACAGGGTGGGGCCTGTGGCTCAAAGGAGTGAGGTGCTGGTCCCATATACTGAAGGTAGTGGGTTCAAACCCGGCCCCGGCCAAAAACTGCAAAACAACAACAACAAAATATAGATTGAAAAAAAAAAAAAAGAAGAAGAACCTGTTGTGGGGCCTGTTTCCAATTTATACCATATCCTGTTCATAACCACTTTCTGTTTTCTTTTTCTTTTTTTTTTTTAGACAGAGCCTCAAGCTGTCCCCCTGGGTAGAGGGCCATGGCATCACAGGTCACAGCAACCTCCAACTCCCAGGTTCAAGCGATTCTCCTGCCTCAGCCTCCCAAGTAGCTGGGACTACAGGTGCCCGCCACAACGCCTGGCTATTTTTTGGTTGCAGCTGTCATTGTTGTTTGGTGGGCCCCGGCTGGATTCAAACCCGCCAGCTCAGGTATATGTGGCTGGTGCCTTAGCCGCTTGAACCACAGGTTCTGAGCCTGCTTTCTGTTTTCTGTCACTAGAAAAGAGACCCAGAGGAGTATAGATGCCATCAAAATGAGTTAGAGAGGAAAGGGTTTTTTTTTTTTTAATTGTTGAGGATTGATTGAGGGTACAAAGAACCAGGTTACACTGATTGCTTTTGTTAAATAAGGACTCTCCTGTAGTTGTGTCCCGCCCCCAAAAGGTATACCACACCTCTTGACCCCACCCAACCCCATCCCTCTTTCCCTTTCTGAACACTCCCCATCCCCCACCCACCACTGTGTACAAGGACATTAACTGTCCTTATATCAGAATTGAGTACATAGAATTCTTATTTCTCCATTCTTGTGATGCTTTACTAAGAATAATGTGTTCTACATCCATCCAAGTTAATACAAAGGCTGTAAAGTCTCCATCTTTTTTAGTGGCTGAATAGTATTCCAGGTGTACATATACCACAGCTGTTAATCCATTCCTGGGTTGATGGGCATTTAGGCTGTTTCCACATTTTGGTGATTGTAAATTGAGCTGCAATAAACAGTTTAATGCAAGTGTCCTTGTAGTAAAAGGGTTTTTTTCTTCCAGGTAGATGCCCAGCAATGGGCTTGCAGGATCAAATGGGAGGTCTAGCTTCAGTTCTTTGAGGGTTCTCCATACTTCCTTCCAAAAAGGTTGTAATAGTTTGCAGTCCCACCAGCAGTGTAAGAGTGTTCCCTTCTCTCCAGATCCACGCCAGCATCTGCAGTTTTGAGACTTTCTGATGTGGGCCATTCTCAATGGGGTGAGATGATATCTCAGGGTGGTTTTGATTTGCATTTCTCTAATAATTAGGAATGATGAGCATTTTTCATACGGGAAGATTCACCCCGGGCACAGTGACTCATGTGTGTAATCCAAGCACTCTGGGAGGCCAAGGTGAGTGGACTGCTTGAGCTTAGGAGTTTGAGACCTGTGAAAGAGCAAGAACCAGTTTCTAAAAAAAAATACCATAGCGTTGTGGTAGGCACCTGTAGTCCCAGCTACGCAGGAGGCTGAGGCAAGAGGATTGCTTAACACCAAGAGTTTGAGGTTGCTGTGAGCTAGGTATGACACCATAACACTCTACTGAGGGCAACAAAGTAACATGACTTGGTCTCAAAAAAAAAAGAAAGAAAGAAAAAAGGAAAATTCAAGTGTTGAATGTTTCCGATAGACAAGGAAGGATGAACGCTTATAAAAGATCATTGGTCTTTCTGGTGATAACAGGTAACCTTCAAGAGAACTTCTCAGGTAAGTGATAAGGAAAAGCCAAGATTGCTGAAGGCTTAAGTGTAAGTAGGTGCTGACAAATGGCTGGAACAGAGTATAGCCCCTAATTCTAGGATATGCAGTTCCTTCATGGGTGAGCCCCAATCTCACATAACACATCAGTACTCTCCACACTTCTGTGTTGCAGCCACAGCTTCATCTTCACACATGAGATCCCATCCCCAGTTTCGTTCTTGCTCTTCCTATAAGACCTAAAAGTCCAGTGTCAACTGTTCTGAAATTCTGAACTCTTTTCCAAATTGCTGCAGTTTAACAAAGTCTCTTTTGCCCTGAAGCCAGTAACATGTAAGTTGTAACGTTCTTGTGGTACTTAACACCTTCAGCCTGCTTTAAAGGTAGGTAAATGTATGATTCTCCTTCTTAGTCTGTAAGAGATAAGCAAATTTTAACAAACACTAAAACCACTTCATATTAAGACACTACCTATTAACTAGGCAAGGAATTTAAGTCAGAAAAATCAAATTGAAAGACTTCATAGATTCAATATAATCAAACAAACATGTATTAAATGCCTTTTATGTACAAAACACTGCACCATAAAGGGGTTTAAGAGCTAACGTGGGAGTCTGCAAACATGTTTGATAAAAGGTAAGGTAGTAAATAATTTAGACTTTGCAGACCATATGATCGCTGTTGCCACTACTCAACACTACCATAGTACTGGGAAAACAGCCATAACATTATCAAAACAAATGAGGGTGGTTGTGTCACAATTAAGCTTTATTTATGAATACTGAAATCTGAATTTCATGTATTTTTCACACATCATGATACATTTATTCTTCTTTTGATTTTTTTTTCCATTAACCTAAAAGTGTGAAAACCATTTCTGGCTTGTATAGCATACAGAAACAGGTGGCAGACCAGATTTGTTTCATGGGCCATAGTTTGCTGACCCCAATACAATAAATAGACTAATAATTCACTCAGAAGCACTCCAAAGTTCTATCTTTAACAACAGAATAATCTACCACATTACTACCATTTTTGACAGGATTTATGTTTGACTTATACTACATACACTACATTTTCATTCATTTATTTAACAAATATTCATGCAGCATCTAACATTCCAAGTACTATACCACGTACTGAGGACACAGCTGTGAAGAGAACAGAAATGATGACTGCCCATAGAAAAATCACCATTTTGCAATTGTCACTACAAATTAATTTCAAGAATTGATTTGAAAGAGACCAAGGCGCAGGGGCTTACATCTGTAACCCTAGCACTCTGGGAAGCTAAGGAGGGTGAATTGCCCTGAGCTCACAGGTTCAAGACCAGCCTGAGCAACAGCAAGACCCCATCTCTAAAAATAGCTGAGCATTGTGGCGGGTGCCTTAGTCCCAGCTACTTGGGAGGCTGAAGCAAGAGAATTGCTTGAGCCCAAGAATTGGAGGTTGCTGTGAGTTATGATGCCACAGCACTCTACCCAGGGTGACAAAGTGAGATTTTGTCTCACAAATAAATAAATAAATAAATAATAGATAAAAAGTAAGAATCACCTAAGTTGCTAAAACCAATGGGTAAAAGATTGTTGGAAAACTGAGTATTCATATATTTTTTAAATGTCAATATTAACTGTCAAGAGGGAAGGATATCTTTACAATGGAGCAATATAATGGACTCCACCTTATCCAAGGGATCAAAGGTAGCATCACCAATAGCAGGACAAACTGGCAGCAGTACATCTCCTGACATGATACAATAAGAAGGACAGTATCACTTATGTCAGTGTTCTTGCCAAAAATAGACTGCAAAGGATTTCACAAGATAAGTGGCCTGAACCCTTAAAAAAGTCAATATCGAAGGCAGATGAATGGTCAACAAACACATGAAAACATGCTCATCATTCCTCATCATCAGAGAAATGCAAATCAAAACCACCCTGAGGTATCACCTAACCCCAGTGAGAATATCCCACATCACAAAGTCCCAAAGCTGCAAATGCTGGTATGGATGTGAAGAGGAGAGAATACTTTTACACTTTTACATTAGTTGTTACAACAAACTAATATAGCCTTTATGGAAAGAAGAATGGAGAATTCTTTTTTTTTTTTTTTTTTTGGCAGTTTTTGGCTAGGGCTGGGTTTGAACCCACCACCTCCTACATATGGGACTAGCGCCCTACTCCTTTGAGCCACAGGTGCCGCCCAAGTTTTTTCTTTTTCTTTCTTTCTTTCTTTTTCTTTTCTTTTTTTTTTTTTGGCAGTTTTTTTTTTTGGCCAGGGCTGGATTTGAACCTGCCACCTCCGGCACATGGGGCTGGCACCCTACTCCTTTGAGCCATAGGCACCGCCCTCCACCCAGAATTCTTAAAGAGCTAAAAGTCAACCTTCCATTTGATTCTGCAGTCACATTACTAGGTATTTACTTAGAAGAAAAAAAATCATTTTATCATAAGGACATTTGCATTAGAATGGTTATTGCAATTCACTTTCCAATCACCAAGATATAGAATCAACCCAAGTGCCCATCAACCCATAAATGGATTGACAAACTATGGTATACTGGCTCAGCTCCCGTAGCACAGTGGTTACAGCGACGGCCACATGCACTGAGGCTGGTGGGTTCAAACCCGGCTGGTGCCAGCTAAACAACAATGACAACTGCAACAACAAAAAAAAATAGTAGGGAGTTGTGGTGGGCACCTGTAGTCCCAGCTACTTGGGAGGATGAGGCAAGAGAATCGCTTAAGCCCACGAATTTGAGGTTGCTGTGAACTGTGATGCCATGGCACTCTACCAAGGGTGACACAGTGAGATTCTGTCTCAAAAAAAAAAAAAAAAGAAAAGAAAAAAGTCAATGTCAGATTAAAAAAAAAAGTAAATTAAAGGAAAGATTAAATGCTAATCTTAATCTTTTATTAAGTCCTAGATTGGTACAAAAGAGCTGTAAGGGACAATTGGAGAAAACTTACTACAGACTATATGTGAGACAATAATATTATAGTAATGTTAAATGTTAGAGTAATAATGGTATTTTGGTTGTGCAGAAATGATTATTTAGATTATTTAGGCTGAAATATTTAATGGTGAAATATAAAAACAGCAACTTTCAAATCGTTCAGAAAAAGACAGATATATAAAAAGAGAAGTAAAGCAGTGTGACAAAATATTACCAGTTGGAGACTAGGTCGCGGGTATAGGAATGTTCATTACAGTCTCAACTTTTCTGCAGGTTTGAAATTTTTCTAAAATAAAAAGTTAGAAAAGTTTTAAAATAAAGAGATCTTTAAAAAAAAATTCCTATGCCCTATGCCATGGAATTTACATTCTAGTGGGAAAGCCACAACAATATTCCGTTAATAAATATGTAATACAATTTACAAATTGTAAATACAGTGAAGAAAATAAAGAGGGTGATATGATAAAGAGTAGCTGGGTGAGTGGGACAGGATTTTGGATAATGTGTTTGAAAAATCTACTCTGTAGAGGTATCAGCTGAGACCCTCAGGGTGAGCCACATTGTGAAACGCAAGTGGGAAACACAGCCCAGGATTCCACATTAAGGAAACAGCAATTGCAAAGGTAAAAGTGCCAGGAAATGAAGTTGGAGGGGTAGGCGAAAGCCAGAATAGACAAAGCTATAGTTGGTTTGGATTTTATTTAAAATAGAGATGGTTGTACAACTTTGTGAATTGTACAGTTTATTTGAGACAGAGTCTTACTCTATCACCATGGGTGGAGTAGTGTGGAGTCATTGCTCACAGCAACCTCAAACTCTTGGGTTTGAGCAATCCTCTTGCCTCAGCCTCCTGAGTAGCTGGGACTACAGGCACCCACCACAATACTTGGCTATTTTTAGTAGAGACCGGGTCTCACTCTTGCTCAGGCTGGTCTCAAACTCCTGACCTCAAGGGATCCACCTACTTCAGCCTCCCAGAGTGCTAGGATTACAGGTGTGATTACACGCCTGGCCAAATTGTACACTTTAAAAAATAAGTTTTCTGATATGTAAGTTGTATTTCAATAAAAATGTTTTTAATTTAGATAAAAATAAATTCAACTTTCTCTTCCTGAAGAGAAAGTTGAAAATGAAAATAAATAAATGAAAAAACAAACAAACTCAATGGGAACCCATTGGAAATTTTAAGACAAAGCTGACCATGTCCTAATTTACCTTTAAAAAGTTCACTCAGGCTTGGCACCTGTGGCTCAATCAGCTAAGGCGCCAGCCACGTACACCTAAGGTGGCGGGTTCGAATCCCCAGCCCAGGCCCACCAAACAACAATGATGGCTGCAACCAAAAAATGGCCAGGCGTTGTGGCGGGTGCCTGTGGTCCCAGCTACTTGGGAGGCAGAGGCAGGAGACT
>CAUYQV010080065.1:0-14027 GCA_963574575.1 Galagoides demidoff
TTCGCCTCCTGGTAGAAAAAATACTGGCAATGTATGTAAACAAACATTATTACTGTAAATGTTGCCACATTGTTTGCAAAGTGAATAAGAGGATATCACCTTTTCAGGTTTCCAGTAAAATTTAATCACAGTAATCAAAAAACCTACACCCACCTTTAATCTCTAAAGTAAAATTATGGTACATTTCAAAACTATGGAGAGTATAAATGTCTTACCATAGCAAATAAGCAAGCAAGGTGACGGTTAGGTTGATCAGTTCAGTGTAAGCACGCCACATTGTTTATCATTCAACATATTGTACACCATAAATGCATTAATGTACACAGTCATGCTTGAATAAAGAAAAAAAAAAGGGTGGCACCTGTGGCTCAGTGGGTAGGGTGCCGGCCCCATATACTGAGAGTGGCGGGTTTGAATCCGGCCCTGGGCAAACTGCAACAACAACAAAAAAATAGCCAGGCGTTGTGAGGGTGCCTGTAGTCGCAGCTACTCGGGAGGCTGAGGCAAGAGAATCGTCTAAGCCCAGGAGTTGGAGGTTGCTGTGAGCTATGATGCTACAGCACTCTACCGAGGGTGATAAAATGAGACTCTGTCTCTACCAAAAAAAAAAAAAAAAGATAAATCTAAAGAGTATACAAATCACAGCTGTAAGGAGCAGGCCCTGCCCTTAGGGCAGAGATAGAGCGCCTAAGACTCACTCAATGGCACACAAGTCACTGGTGAGCCCTGCTATCAATCCATGCTCTATAATTTGCTCGAAACCCACCCTCCAGAATTTGTTGTAAATATGCAACTACTAGAAGCCTGCCCACTAGAATTTGCCAGAAATCTGCTTTCCAGGGAGTCAGGGAAAGTTACACTTTGCAGCAGCCAGCCCAGAGAACACCTAGAGACCAGGGGGTAAAACTTTTCTTCCTGCAATCTCTGCCCAGCACCTCCTACTGAGAAAAGCTTCAATTGTGCTATTTGCAAAAGTAAAAGTATTTTAAGGGCAGCTATCCATTTTCAGAGGTGCAAAGCCCCGGGCAGTTGGAACCAGGCGGTCATACACCAATAGCCAGCACAGCGGATCTGTTCCCGTCCTGTGTTTCCCTGTGCTTCTGAATGCACACCTTACACACTTACACAACAGCAAAATAACTCCATACTTCTATCTAACAAGATACACCTCTCCTTCTTTTTTTTTGGGAGACGGAGTCTGACTCTGTCGCCCTCAGGGGAGTGCTGTGGCATCATACCCCACAGCAACTTCAAACTCTTGGGCTTAAGCGATTCTCTTGCATCAGCCTCCCAAGTAGCTGGAACTACAGGTGCCCACCACAATGCCTGGCTATTTTTTTGTTGTTGCAGTTTGGCCGGCCCGGGCCCGGGTTCTAATTTGCCACCTTCGGTGTATGTGGCTAGTGCCGTAACCACTGTGCTATGGGCACCGAGCACACCTCTCCTTCTTATAAGAAATTCTCACCCTTCCCTCAAATGCAGAGACAGACAGTCCCATGAGTCACAGTGAAGAAATGGAAGGACAATTCCAGGCACTGGGCTGGGTGCTTTATCTATATGAAACACCCAGCTCCATATCTATGTTTTAAATGTTGGACACATTTGCAAATGCTGCTCTGGGAAATTATAGTTTGTTTGCAAGGAGGAGGTATCCAACGTTGAACATACTGTAGATGGCAATCCGAGGTCATCACAGTAAAAGAAAACCACCGCTGGTCTGCTGCATCTAAAACAAAGTTCCCCAGAGAACAGGTTATCTAGATGAAGATGTGCTTTTTTGTTATAAAAGCAAAAACAACTCCTCAGCAATGGTAACAAAGGAAAAAAAATCTTTTGCATTGGACGAAGACAACAGGATACAAAATCACAAGTGGATTGCCTCCAAGCCTGTCTCCATCTCCTCCAAGAGCACAGGTAGAAGGGCACAAAGCTCACAGTTGAAGCAAATAAGCAATTGCATAAACTTACCTAGAAGCCCTACAAATTTGATTAAAATCTAGACTTTTATTTTGCTTTTTAAATTTTTGTTGTTGTTGTTGTTGTTGTTGAGACAGAGTTCTACCCTATGCCCTGAGCAGAGTGCAGTGGCGTGGTTGCTCACTGCAAACTCCGACTCGGGATGCGGGCACCCTGCTGCCTCAGCCTACGAAGCCACTGGGATTACAGGCGCCCGCCTGGATTTTTCCATTTTTTTTAAAAGTTGGGGGTCTCACTCTCGTTCAGACAAGGCTCGAACTCCTGAGCTCAAGCAGTCCTCCTGCCTCAGACTCCACAGTGCTGGGATTACAGGCGTGAGCCACCGTGCCACGCTGCTTTTTAATTTTTTTTAATATAGCAAAAGGCCTGCTTTAGTGACATGCTATTCCTGCGAGAAAATGACCCCAATATGTGTATTCCCTCTGTCAGTAACATGCTCCTTTTGATCAACTCACTCATTCTAAACCTGTGTGTGGACGAGTATATGTATTTTGTAAAACAGAGCAATGGAGGCCAAGTGACTGCTGGTTAGCCTGCATCCACCTATCAATTAGTCAATGCCCAATTCCTGCAGGGGAAGTAGTCAAAAGAGATACTTCTCTCTAAACTTATTTCCCTTACTTTAGCACCCTGTGACCCAGATGGATTTCACCATTAGAAATACATAGTCCACACCCCTACACATATAACTTTTTTTTTTTTTTTTTTTTGCAGTTTTTGGCTGGGGCTGGGTTTGAACCTGCCACCTCTGGTATATGGGGATGGTGCCCTACTCTTTGAGCTACAGGCAGCACCACACACATATAATTTTTCTTTTTGGCCAGGGCTGGGTTTGAACCCCCCACCTCCAGTATATGGGGCCAGCACTCTACTCTTTTGACCCACGGGCACTGCCACACATATAATTTTTTTTACATTTTTACATTTAAATATAAAAATACTACTCTGCTTTGTGTTATAAAGGCGGACCGAGCAATAAGAACCTTTTCTTTTTGTAAGGTAGGGATACCCACACACATATAATTTTTTTTTTTTTTTGGCCAGGGCTGGGTTTGAACCCCCCATCCCCATCTCCGGTATGTGGGGCCAGCGCTCTACTCCTTTGACCCATGGGTGCTGCCTCACATATAATTTTTTTTACATTTAAATCTAAAAATACTACTCTGCTTTGTGTTATAAAGGAGGACTGAAAAATAAGAACCTTTTCTTTTTTTTAAGGTAGGGATACCCACACACATATTCTTTTCTTTTTTTTTTTTCAATTTTTATTTTTATTTTTTTGTCCAGGGCTGGGTTTGAACCCCCTACTGCTGGCATATGGGGCCAGTGCTCTACTCTTTTGACCCATAGGCGCTGCCTCACATATAATTTTTCTTACATTTAAATATAAAAATGCTACTCTGTTTTGTGTTATAAAGGAGGACTGAGCAATAAGAACCTTTTCTTTTTTTAAGATAGGGATACCCACACACATATAACTGTTTTTTTGCAGTTTTTTTGGCCAGGTCTGTGTTTGAACCCCCCCACCTCCAGCATATGGGGCCTGTGCTCTACTCCTTTGACCCATGGGAGGGGTCACATATAACTTTTTTTACATTTAAATAAAAAAATACTACTCTGCTTTGTGTTATAAAAGAGGACCAAACAATAAGAACCTTTTCTTTTTTTAAGGTAGGGATACCCACACACATATTATTTTCTTTTTTTTTTTTGGCCAGGGCTAGGTTTGAACCCCTCATTGCCCACATATGGGGCCAGCGCTCTACTCCTTTGACCCATGGGCACCACCTCACATATAATTTTTTTACATTTTTACATTTAAATATAAAAATACTACTCTGCTTTGTGTTATAAAGGTGAACCGAGCAATAAGAACCTTTTCTTTTTGTAGGGTAGGGATACCCACACACATATAATTGTTTTTTTTTTTTTTTTGGCCAGGGCTGGGTTTGAACCCCCCATCTCCAGTATATGGGGCCAGCGCTCTACTCCTTTGACCCATGGGCACTGCCTCACATATAATTTTTTTTTTACATTTAAATCTAAAAATACTACTCTGCTTCGTGTTATAAAGGAGGACCGAAAAATAAGAACCTTTTCTTTTTTTAAGGTAGGGATACCCACACACATATTCTTTTCTTTTTTTTTTTTTTTTGCAATTTTTATTTTTATTTTTTTGTCCAGAGCTGGGTTTGAATCCCCCACTGCTGGCATATGGGGCCAGTGCTCTACTCCTTTGACCCACAGGCGCTGCCTCACATACAATTTTTCTTACATTTAAATATAAAAATGCTACTCTGCTTTGTGTTATAAAGGAGGACCGAGCAATAAGAACCTTTTCTTTTTTTAAGGTAGGGATACCCAAACATGTATAATTTTTTTTTTTTTTTTGGCCAGGGCTGGGTTTGAACCCCCACCGCTGGCATATGGGGCCAATGCTCTACTCCTTTGACCCACGGGCGATGCCTCACATATAATTTTTCTTACATTTAAATATAAAAATGCTACTCCACTTTGTGTTATTAAGGAGGACTGAGCAATAAAAACCTTTTCTTTTTTTAAGGTAGGGACACCCACACACATATAAATTTTTTTGTTTGTTTTTTTGCAGTTTTTTTTTTTTTTGGCCTGGGTTGGGTTTGAACACCCCACTGCCGGCTCATGGGGCGAGCTCTCTACGCCCTTGACCCACGGGTGCCGCCTCACATATAATTTTTTTACATTTAAATATAAAACTACTACTCGGCTTTGTGTTATAAAGGAGGACTGAGCAATAAGAACCTTTTCTTTTTTTAAGGTAGGGATACCCGTCAGTTTACTTTGTGCTCTTTGTTGAGGAGAGAGCATTTAGCCCCAAGTAAGGGAAATGTGGCCTGAGACCAAGGGCATTTCCCTCCCCTATCTTCAACCTCCACTTTCTCTCTAATTCCCACTTATAGTAGAAAGTTGGTTGTAACCTCTTAAACTCTTCCACCAAGGAGGGAAGTCCTAACCTAGAGTAAGCTCAGGGCTTCCATTTTCAGCTACCCTAAGAAAATGTCCTCCCCGTCTAGCAGAAGTGCTCCACCTGGATAGCTATGCCTGTTGCAAAAGCACACCCCATTAGATGGGAGTAGTGGTATGTCCCTCCCCACCCACCTGCACACCAGAAAGCTTCAGGGGTAGGGAGAAAGGAGGGAGGGTCCAAAGAGATTAAGCAGTTGACCCCTCTGTCCTGGCCAAAGAAAGCAAGATTAACTGGGTGCCAGCAATAAAAAAAGACCTTGATATTCCACCTTTTGATTTATAATTGGGACCATTGGGAGAGGGGGAGGATTTGGAATGGAATGGAGAACCAGGAGGGACTCCTGGAAGTCTAGTCTACTTAGTTTTTGTACTGGAAAGGCTCATTGCCAGTTTTATTGAGAAGACACTTGTGGATGATCCATTCTGAACCACAGGTGCTGGCTGCTCATCATGTCCATTATCCATTTATACAGGTGCGCCTCAAATTGGTCTGTGCAGGCTTTCCACGGTTTGAAAGTTTGAAAACTTCACAGAACACCAGCTTATTGAGGGCTTTGCAGAAGGGGTTCTGAAACATGGCAGTAGGCACAAGATATTATGTCACTGTTGGAGCCTTCAGACTGTAAAGTATGAAAGCCATCATAATTCCACTCAGGCAACTCGCCTGCACACTTGGGCCTGTAGTCTAGGCTGTGGGTCTCACAGTACAGCCCTTCTCCAGTAGCATTGTTCCACATATACATGGCTTGGGCTGTCTCACCCTGAGGCAGGGACATAGACACCTGCTTTTTGCCTTGGTTTAGGTGGGAACTTGCTGAGGTGGCCATGGTGGACACCAGCAGGCAGGTGGACAGGCAGACAGGCTGGGAGAAGGAGGGGAAGAGAGGAGAGGAGGCCAGGGTACTACTCAAGCCCTCCATCCACTCTTCTCCCATTCTCCTCTCTGGGTGCTTTATACTTGAAAACATTTAATTCTTAGAATCTTGTAGGGGAGAAGGTGTCCTATAAAATAGGACATGGTGCTGCTCTCCAAAAACTTATGAACTGGACATATTGACAAGAGTTTCTAACACGAAGTAAAATGATTTAAGTAGGGAGGTGAGCAGTTTCAGACTGCTCTAGGTTACCTGTTGTGGACACATAAAAGAGTAACTCACTCTTACCGGGAGCTACGGGAAAGTGCCTTGGTGGAGGTACTATAACGTTAGAACACAGAAAGTACTAGAACAGGCTTTGAAGGATGTGAAGAATTTTTAGATGCAAAACCCTAGAGGTAAAATCCCATATGGGACATGAACAGGAGCTATGGGGCTGATAATGTTCAAATCCCAACTCTGCTACGAGCCTCGTGGTTTCGAGCAAATTAAACTCTATGCTTTAGTTTTCCCATCTTTATAATGGAACACTAACACCGACTTCTTACGGTATCGAGGACCAGCTGAGCTCGGACATTTTAAGTTGGTTCATATACATACATATACATGCATATTTTTTTTTCCTTAAAAAGCACACTTAAAAAAAAGGTGGAAGGTGGGGGAGGTGGGGCGCCAAACTCGGCTGAGCCCCAAACAGCGCCCCCTCGAGTTGCGCAGGCGCGCTGGGGATGCTGCGCAGGCGCAAAACCTCTTTTGGGCTGTAAGTTTCAAGTTCCCGCGGTGCGGCGCTTCAGTGCACAGCGGACGGCTCGTGTGCAGCAGCAACGCAGACGCCTCGTGTGCAGCCGCAGCGCAGACGCCCAGCCTCCGGAGTCCAGAGCCGGGCACAGCAGCCTCACAATGTCCGATGAACCGGGTAAGGTGCCCTCCCGCAGTTGTCCCACTAGCTTCTGCTTCGGACTTTTGACAGAATTCGGACCGCGCCCACTTAGACGGCCACGCGGTCCACAGCCCGATTGGCTGGTCATCCGCCGGGGCGTGTTCAGTGGCGGCCGCTGGCCCCTGGCCTTTGGCCGCTGGCCGCGGATTGGTCTGTAAGTGCGTGGGAACCAGGGCGCCGCCGCCAAACCGGTACGGCCCCCGAGTCCAGGGTGTCCGAAGGGGTTTGGTATGTCCGTCGGGCTGGAAGTGATCATGGGGTTCATGGAGTCGCTGTGGCTTGTAGCGCTTTGGGGTTTGAGGCTTCTCAGGTATTTAAAGCAACCCGAGGACTCTAAGCGTCCCTGAGGCTCGTGGCGACTCAGGGTTTCGCGGCGACTCGGGGTTCGCGGCGACTCGGGGGTTCGCGGCGACTCGGGGTTTCGCGGAGTCCCAGGAGCTTGGGGTGACCCTTGGGTTCGGGGTGAGGGTGCGTGAATAGGCTGGGCGTGGTTTCTGGCACGAAGGCCTGCAGTTCTTTCTAGAACCTCGAGCAGCCGTAAAACAATCTCGGCAGTCGCCGATCCGCTAGGCAGAGCGGTAACAAGCCATTTTCCCGCGCCTTTTCTAAAGCGGCGTGGTGGGAGCAAAGCGTGTCTGGCCAGCCTCACTTTCAACTTGAACTTATTATTCTTTTTTCTCTGGGTAAAGCTGTCGAGCACAGCTCTGTTAAGGCAACATAGCGATTTGGCTTAAAGCAGGGGGCTCTTCTGGGTTTGGGGGATTTGTTTTGCCGGGCAGCGCGTGTCTGCCCTTGGCCATCTCACAAATCCGTGGCGGCGCTGTAGTGGGGTAGTTCCGCGTGGTCGCCGCTTTTGGGGGGATACCAGCGCTGTGAGCTTTTGAGATTTGACTTTCTGGGACTAGTTGATCCCTTTTCAGCCTTTCTCTTGGTGTGGGTGGATGGGAGGGTAAGGCAAGACAGACTCTCAGATTTTTGCCGAGTTTTGAGTTTAAAAGAGTTTAAAAAAATAGAAGAGCTCCGTCTCTAATAAAAGCCGGGCATTGTGGCGGGCCCCCATAGTCCCAGCTACTCCCGGGCTGAGGTAAGAGGATCGCGTGAGCCCAATGCTGTGGGGTATGACGCCCGGCCCCCTATAGGGGGCGACAAAGTGCCGCTCTGTCTCAACAAAAAAAAACTTCGCGAGTTGATTCTAGTAAAATCTATGAGACCGAGATACAGATTTTGAGGCTTTAATGGTAACCAGGTTTGATCAAAGACAAATAGTGTAACAAAAATACAAATAAATCGCTGTTTTATTGTAAATACATAGAGGAAGGGGAAGAAAGGAAAGATGTAGGGATGTTGTGGTGGAGTTCTGGGCCTGGACCCTGCTTATTTTAAGGAGCAGAGCGACGATGCCGGATTCAGGAAATACTGTAAAATGTGAGGATTCCCGTAAAGCAGGGGAGGTCCATCCGTGAGCGTTCGAGAGCCCAGCCAGCCTGTCTGGTCCTTTGACAGAGAAGGCTCTGCTTTAATCGATGTGGGATCGCTTTGGTCCCTCTACCCTCCTCTCGCCATTTCGGACTGCTCTAGGGTTTTTTTTTTTTTACTCTCACTTTGTCGCCCTTCGCAGAGTGCCGCGGCCTCATAGCTCGCAGCAAGCTCAAACTCTTGGGCCCAAGCAATCCCCTTGCCTTAGCCTCCCAAGTAGCTGGGACTACAGGTGCCCTCCACCACGCTGGGCTTTTTTTAGAGAACGGGTTTCACTCTTGCTCAGGCTGGTCTCGCGAACCTGTGCGCTCAGATGATCCACCTGCCGCGGCCTCCTGGAGTGCCCACAGGCGTGAGCCACCGCGCCTAGCTTGCTCTGGGGTTTTATAACATCAGATGGTAAACTGGTTTAAAGTTTACAGAGAGTGATTTTTCTAGCAACTCTACTGCACAGTATTTCCTCCAGCAGAATATGGGCTAGCTGCAGTTTTGAGCCTCCGTTCTCTGCCTCCAGCAAGTACTGGGCGATGTTATACAATTTTGGCCACCTTATCCGCCATCTTAGAGACTTTGGGGTTTGTATCAAATTTTATACAAAGAATGGAGGGGCTGCCTTAGAGACTCTTGCTGGAAGACTCAGAAAGTGTTTGGTTTCTTTAAACAAAACTAGAGTGGCCAGGTTGTTGTAATCTAATCTGCCTTTTTTTTTTTTTGCAGTTTTTGGCCAGAGCTGGGTTTGAACCCACCACGTCTGGCATATGTGGCTGGCACCCTACTCCTTTGAGCCACAGGTGCTACCCCTGCCCTGTTTTGCTGTGTAATTTTTCAAGGTCCTGGGGTGCAATGCTGCTGTTTTCAGCCATCATCATTTGATATTTTATTTATTTTTTTTGAGACAGAGTCTCACTTTGCTGCACTTGGTAGAGTGCCATGGCGTCATAACTCACTGCAACCTCAAACTCTTGGGCTCAAGTGATCCTCTTGCCTCCCGAGTAGGTGGGATTCCAGGCGGGTGCCACAACACCTGGCTATTGTTAGAAATGCGAGATGCGGATCGCTGTTGCTCAGGCTGGTCTTCAATTTATGAGCTCCAGCGATCCGCCCATCTTGGCCTCCCAGAGCGCTGGAATTACAGGCGTGAGCCACCGCGCCCCGCCATTATTTGATACATTGATTGCAAGTGAATGCCTTGCACCTTGGGAGCTTTATCTTCAAAAAAAGTTCTAAATGTTAATGTCTTTAAAATTTGATTCCGAAGGTTATGTGTACACCTAAAAGAATCAGAATTGTACACATTTACTGAGAAACTTCAGTGGGGTTTTCAGTAGCTTTACTAGCTTTAGTTTGTTGATATACAAAAGCCTGTCTTAATAAATTTTCAATTACCTTTTTTTTTCTTATGAGAAGGTCTAAAGTTTATTGTAGAGAATCAGCAGAGAAGTCTAATGAGGATAATTTTGCTACTCAGAGATAGCCACCTAGATAACCATTAGTTACTTTTGGCTCTCAAAGTTAGGATTATACTGTATTTTTTCTGTTTTGAATCCTTCCACCCCTTATCATTATTTCCCAAGTATTGCTAATATCAGTAAATTTTCATTGTGAACATGCTGCTTCTCCTTGGCTATATACCATTCCACTTAAGATAATAATTTATTTAACCTTTTGTTTATTTATCCCTTTTGTTTAGATCAGGCAGCCTGCTGGGTGTTTTTGCCACTGCTGCCTGTCCTGCTTAGCAGCCGACTCGTCCTGGGGCCCGCAGTCCAGCCCTCCAACAGTCTGAGGGACAGTGAACTGGCCCCCTGTTTAAAAAGTTTGAGGACCCCTGGTTTAGATAATTGGTTTCTAATGTTCTATTCCTCCCCAAGACTAAGTAAAGGGACTCTTCAAATCCAGCCCTCCGTTTTAAGGATGAGAAAACACAGGTGAAAGAGTCAAGATATTTGGCCCAAAAGTCATACTTCTGGATAACATTGGAGCCTGAATTGGAACTTTTGTCATGTGATTCCTAATTTTACCATGTGCCCCTTATACTAGCTAATTATTCTTCTGCTTTGGTCTCTTTGAAATAAATATAGTGAATCCAAGTTATGATGCAACGAAAATGTGATCTGTGAGTAAATACTTCAAGCCTAAACATGTTCTTTTTCAGGCCAACTTTAAGAAATAAAAACCCTTATTTGATATCAAAAATAAAATGATGGGTTATTTTTGATATTCATTAAAATGGTTTATGGAGCTGATATTTCACATCTAGTTTATTTGTGGTTACCTATTTCACATTTTGTGAGATTCAATTTGCATTTAATTTGTCTCATAGCAACATTTACTTTTATACTTCTGCTCATAAATATGAATATTAATTTTAAAAGAACAAGTTTGGAAATTCCTTGTCAGCACAAGTATGGTTATATAACACCAGGTGCATCATTTAAGTTAAAAGCATATCATTGAACATATTATAGCATGGACTAGGTAGTCACATTTCTTAAATGACAAGAAATTTATTGCTCTTACAAAATTGGAAGTACTAGAAGGAATGCTCTCTATGTGTGTATACATACATATATATTTCAAAACTTCCTACCAAGCAATTGACCTATTAGCTAACTTGTAATGATTGCAGATATCAAAATACTTAAAACAGTTTTTTTTGGCTAAAATGGTTTTAAACCATCCATAGCTTTATACCATAGTTTCTTCTAGAAACTTTATTAATTGTGCTATCCAATCTAAACTTTCTCTTTGTTTATTTTTAGATTACATCATTGTCACTGTCAATGACGACAATGATAGCGACAGCAATGTTGATGAAGATAATACTCAAAATGCTGATGATGTAGATGAACCAGCTGATTCTGACACAGAGACTTCTCGGGACAGATTTTCCACTCATGGCATGTTGACTATACCACCACCACATTTTCAAGACAGCAGGGGTAACTCTCAGGTTGCTTCCCAAATGGCACATGGTAATTTTGTTAATTTTTCTCCTGGATAAAATTTTGTTCTCTGGTCTCCATTTTCAGTAAATTGCTTAGATAATCCTATATCCTTCACATTAATTAGTTATTACCAGAGGGCCAAGGTTTGCAGTCACAGGGTTTACTCCGGCTTGTATTTGCCCTTCACTTAAGCTTGGCCGTATTTCCTTTTCCCTTTTTGCTCTATGAGGGCAATTTCAAAAAGCATTGGGGAGAATGTATTTTCTCTCTATGCAAAATTATATATGGCAACTATAATTATAACTACTGTATTTGGTGGCAAAGCAAAAGTGAAAAACTAAAACTGAACTTAAAGGAAAAACAGCTTGGGTTGAGAGTCCATGGAGCAGATGATGTGATCATCTGCATAGAAAGTCTTATAGAATCAACGAAAATCTGGAACTAGTATGTGATTATAGCAAGGTTGCAGGACACAAGGCCAATACGTGAAAGTTAATCTCATATGAACAATAAACAACTGGAATTTGAAATTAAAAACACAATTCAGTTTACCCAAGAGTCCATGGAAAATGGAGTCCTGGTGGCTCCTGTAGTTCGGTGGGTAGGGCGCTGGCCACATATGCAGAGGCTGGTGGGTTTGAGCCCAGCCTGGGCCTGCTAAACAACAATGACAACTACAACCAAAAAAATAGCCGGGCATTATGGTGGGCGTCTGTGGTCCCAGCTACCGGGGAGGCTGAGGCAGGAGAATCGCTTAAGCCCAAGAGTTTGAGATTGCTGTGAGCTGTGATGCCACAGCACTGTACTGAGGGTGACATAGTGAGACTCTGTCTCAAAAAAAAAAAAAAAAGAAAGAAAGAAAGAAAAAAGAAAAGAAAATGGAGCAACTAGAACTGGCTATAACTACTTGTCCTTTGGTTGGTTGTTTGCCCACAACAGCATTGAAAGAGACATGAGACTTTTTGTTTAGATAATTACAAGTTTCTAATGTTCTGTTTTCCCCTATGAAGACAATTAAGTAGAGTTCAGAGTGACTCTTACAACCCAACCCCATGTTTTAAGAATGGGAAAACACAGGCAAAAGAGTCAATGTATTTGGTTTGAAATTCATATCTCTGGATAACTACAGAGCCTAAATTAGACACTTCTTCATGGGATTTTTTTTTTTGAGTATTACTTTCATTTTACCATGGGCCCCTTATGCTAGCTGGGTTCCAATTTCTTCATATGCACATCAACACTTACTAGGTAAGAGGTTGGCAAACCTTTTCTACAAGGAGCCAGATAGGATATATATATATACATATATATTTTGTTTTGTTTGTTTGTTTGTTTGTTTTTTAATGGCTTAAGCCATTCTCTTGCCTCAGCCTCCCAAGTAGCTGGAACTACAGGAACCCACCACAACACCTGGCTATTTTTTTGTTGCAGTTGTCATTGATTTTAGCTGGCCCTGACTGAGTTGGAACCCGCCATCCTCGGTGTATGTGGCTGATGCCCTACCCATTGAGCTACGGGCACTGCCAAATAGGAAATATTTTGAGCTTTGCAGGCCATACTCTGCCTTAAGTATTTAACTGCCACTGTAGTACGAAAGCAGCTGATATATAAACAGATGGTTGTGGCTGTGTTTCAGTAAAACTTCATGGCCACCAAAATTTGAATTTCCTTTAATTTTCTCATTTTATGAAATGTCCTTTTTTTCTCTAATAGTTTTGAAATATAAAAAAACCCTAATATTCTCAGCTTGTGGGCTACATCAAAACAGGTAGCAAGGTAGTTTTGGTCCACCCTTGTGGTTTCCTGACCCTGATCTCACTGATACCAAAAACTCATTTGATAGAACTTATCTTTTCTGGTTTTAAAACTATAAGCAGCTCCTGTTTGATCCTGCGATCCCATTACTGGGCATCTATCCAGAAGGAAAAAAAAGCCTTTTATTATAAAGACACTTGTACTAGGCTGTTTATCACAGCCCAATTTACAATCGCTAAAAGGTGGAAACAGCCTAAATGTCCTTCAACCCAGGAATGGATTGGTAAGCTGTGGTATATGTATCTCATGGAATATTATTCAGCCATTAAAAAAAATGGAGATTTTGCAGTATCTGTACTGACCTGGATGGAGGTGGAACACATTATTCTTAGTGAAGCATCACAGGAATGGAGAAGTATGAATCCTGTGTATTCAACTTTGGTATGAGGACAATTAATGACAGTTAATGACACGATGGGAAGGGCAGACCAGACAGAGAAGGAGGGAGGGGGTGAGGGAAAGGAAAAGAAGAAAAAAGAAAAGAAAATAGTGACTAATTCTCACATAAATTGGATTCAATTTTGACCAAAGTACGTTAATTAAACATTAATTTTTAATTCAACTTGTTAATATGTTGTTTGGGGTATTGCATCCTTATTTATAAGTGAAATATGTTTGTAATTTCCCCCTTATAATAATACAGTTTCTTCAATTTTAATATCAGGTGTATCCAGATGAAGTAGAATGATTTTGAAGTATTTCTTCTTTTTCTATTGTCTATAAGATTTGGCATGGTCTGCTTTTTGAAATTATCTTTTATTTTTATTTATAAATATTAGTTGTTTATTTTTTGAGACTTAGGAAAAAAATAAGAAGTTAACTGATGACTCCATACCGAACCTCAGAGTCAAAGCATTCTATAATAGACATACTCTTATTTGACAATGTGAATGTTACTTTCTTTGTGTTATTATTATTATTATTATTAAAGATTTTGATTTTTTTTTTTAGAGACAGAATCTCACTTTATTGCCCTTGGTAGAGTGCTGT
>CAUYQV010080068.1:0-34984 GCA_963574575.1 Galagoides demidoff
TTGATACAATGACTAAGCAAATGACATGAAATCTATGTTAACCAGCTTGATGAAAGTATTTCAAATTGTATATGAAAACAGTACAATGTACCCCATGTTTGCATTAATGTATACAGCTATCAATTAATAAAAAATAAAAAAAGAAATTTAATTGTCAGTGTTAGAGGTGGGGCCCAGTAGGTAGTGTTTGGGTCATGGGCTGGATGGTTCATGAATATAGGTGAACAGATCAGCTAATAGGTTTGTGAGTTCTCCCTTAATTAGCTCCATAAGAGCTGGTTGTTGAAAGGAGCCTCTACGTCCACCCCCCTTGATTCCTCTCCCGTCCTGTGTTCTTTGCACTGCAGGCCTTCTGCCCTGGGCCGAAGCTGCCTGAAGCCCTCACCAGAAGCCAAGCAGGTGCCACTGCCATGTTTCTTATAAACTCCACAGAATTTTCAGCTAAAGAAACCTCTTTTCTTTACAAATTACCCAATCTCTGTTGTAGCAACACAAAATGAACTAAGGCAGTGCAGTTGTTCACACTATTCCTCTATTACCCCACTGGTGTCTGCAATGATTTCTGCTGTGTCATTCTTGATATTGAAAATTTGCATGTTCTCTATTATTTTCATTGTCAATTTTGCTAGAGGGCAATGAATTTAATTAATCTGTTCAAAAAACCAAGCTTTTCCTTTCTTTGATTTCTCTATTGCTTTTCTGTTTGACATTGCATTGATTTCTGCTTTTATCTTTATTATTTCTTGTTTTAACATTTGCTTAAGATTCATTTTAATTTTTTCCCTGTATTTTTTTTTAAGCAAGACTTATACTATTGAGCATACTTATTCTTTTTTGATATAAGATTTGCTGCTATAGATTTCCCTCTCAGTACTACTTACGCTGCTTCTCACTAGTTTCAATATGTCATATTTTCACTTTTATTCAGTTCAATGTATTTTTAAATTTCCTCTGAGTCTTCTTTTTTGATCTATGAATTATAGAAAAGTGTGTTGCTTAGTTTTCTAGTGTTTGGAGATTTTTCCGTCTTTCAGTTGTTGATTTTTAGTTTGAATCTATTTTGGTCAGAGAACACTGGTTATATAATTTTAGTTCTTTTGCATTTGTGGAGGGTTGTTTAATGGCCTGGGATATGGTCTGTCTTAGCATATGTTCCATGGGCATTTGGTAAGGATGTGTATCCTGCTGTCTTGGGGTAGAATGGTCTATGAATGTTGATTAGATCTCTTTGGTGGTTGGTGTTACCTTCTCCTTTATGAATGCTGATTTTGTTTCTATTTAGTTGCTCTATCAATTGTTGAGAGAGAAGGGTTGACGCTTTTAAGTATAATTGTAGATTTGTCTATTTCTCCTTTTAATTCTATCGTTTCTTGCTTCCTATGTTTTATCAGTCTTTTCTTGGTGCTTATACACTTAGGATTGCTAAATCTGCTTGAGAGACTGGCCCTTTTATCATTGCATAATGTCCTTTCTTGTTTTTGTTCTGAAGTCTATTTTATATGATACTAATCTATCAAACTCTAATTTCTTTTTATTTTGTTTTCATAACCAATGCTTTTCTATTGTCTTCCTTTCAACCTACCAGTACCCTTATGTTCAAAATAAATGTCTTGTAGACAGCTTATAGTCGTGTTATATTTTTTTATCCATGCTTTTGCCCATTCTCTGTCTTTGAATTGATGTAGTTAAACCATTTACGTGTAAAGCAATTTTACGTAGTTATTAACATGTTATATAATTGTCAATTACGGCTTAAGTTTGACATTTTATTTGACTTTTCTGTTTATTCTGCTCTTCATTTTTTGCTTTCTTATGTAGTACCTGAATATTTTAAACTGCTGATTTTTTTATGTATTCTTCTTTTACTTACTGACATCCTAAGATTCCTTTTTAAAAATGATATTATTTCTTTGAAAATTATTTTAGCAATTATTTTATAAAAAGTCATCTAGTGATAAATTCCTTTATCTAAGAATACCTCTATTTCCTCTTCATTTCTAAGGTATAATATTTTTGCTTGATGTAGAATTCTGGGTTGAAAGTTATTTTCTTTTGTTACTTGAAAAATGTGTCCCTTTTTTTCTGGAATCCATGGTCATTGATTAATAAATCACTGTCATTTTTCTTTCTGAGAAATAAATAATTCCACTCTACCTGTTTTTCAGACTTTTTCTTTTATGTCTAGAAGTTTGATGATGATGTGTCTTTATGTGCATTTTGGGAAGTTTATTCTGTTTTGGGATTCACTTAAGTAGAATCCGTGGGTGTATATCTTTTGCCATATATGGGAAATATGGCCATTATTTTTAAAAATACATTTTTGCTCTCCCCTTCTTGAATTCTAATGGGATGAGTGCTAGCACTTTAGTTATAATTCCACCTGTGCTTGAGGCTTAGCTCATCTTTTTTTTTTTTATTAGTCTAATTTTTTTCTCTGCTATTCAAACTGGATGATTTCTATTGTTTAGTGCTCACTGACTCTCTCCTCTGTCCTTTCCATTATGCTATTTATCTCATCCATTTAAAATAATTTTACTTCAAATTTTATTTCTAAAATTTCCTTTGGTCCCTCTTTATATTTTCAATTATGTCCTTGTGACTTTCTATGTTCTCATTTGTTTCAAACATGTTAGTCATTGCTTGTTGAAACATTTTTATCTCATCTGTTTTACAATTCTTGTCAGATAATTCTATGTCAGATAACGTCTATGTCATCTCAGTGTTTGTGTCTGTTGATTTTCTTTTCTAATTTTGGCTTAGCAGTTCCTGGGTCTTGGAATAATATGATTTTCAATTGCTATTTGAATATTTAGGTAGTATGGTATAAAACTCTGGCTCTTATTCACATTTCAGTTTTATGGACATCTTCTAACACCTTTTAGTACAGAAAAGGTACCTCTTCAATGTTGTCTGGTGGGGCTGAAAGTGCAGGATTTCTACTCAGCTTCTCCTGTTATGAGAGTGGCTACACTGGGCAGGGATGGAGTTCAGTCTTCCTGCATAGCCTCTGTTGGGTGGAAGCAGGAGGGGTGCCTCACTGCTTTCCATGCTGCTCTCACGACACTCTAGGGCTAACTCCTTCACTGTTGATTAGTGGAGTATATCTTGACTCTCCCACTCAGCCTTCTTTAAGCACTTCAGTGGGAAGGTGGGAGGTGAAAGGCATGCTGGTGCTACCAGGTAGGGTGGAAGCTCTGGTTCTCTGGTGATCTCTACTCCCACCATAGGAAGGGTGAAAGTATCCACTCTTCCATCAGCCTTCTTTAATATTCTCTTGTCCTCTAATGGGCCTCTCATGGCGGCCTGGCAAGTATGGCCATCTAGAAGGAGTGGGTGAGGGGCTGTAGTTATTATTGTGGTGTTTGCAGGGGAGTGGTTACTAACTAAAAGTTTTTGGTCTTATAGGGCTACCAGTTTCCTGGTACTTTGGCTAGAGAGTGCAGGCTTTTGGGGGGCACATGGTTTAGTCTGCCCATTTCTGTTTTTGGATTGCTGGATTTTTTTATTATAGCCTGGGAGATGTGAGGGAAAACAAAAACCCAGGTACCTCATCATTAGTGGGCCTGGCTTTGCGTCTTCCTGTGTTTGCTTATGTATTCTGTCTGCAGTTCTTAGTTGCACTTAGCTGGAGGAATGGAGAAAAGTGTCAATTCTATTTTCCCAGAAGCATAATTCCCCTGCCTTATTTTAAAAATCAGTTTGGAGGACAATGAAGAAAAAAGAAAAAAAAAAGCCTTTGCAACAATTACTCACCATTCAGTACTTACCACATATTTAATCAGGAATTCATAACCCTGTCTGGACTTCTTTTCATCATCTGGAGAGCTTTAAAAAGTATTTTAATGTCTTGGGCTAATCACAAAACAAATAACCCAAAATCTCTGGAGGTGGGGCCCAGACATGGGAATACTTTATTCCAGTGTGGATTTTCTGTGCAATTTCAAGGACACTGGTTCTCTGTGATGGTGCTTACCCAGGGACCAAAGTACAAAGTGCAAAATAGTTCATCTTAATTGTCACAAATGTACTATAGGTGAGAGAGGTGAGAGGGATCTCCATAGTAACCGAGCCTTAAGCTCTGTGACCTCCTGGGCAGCATCCGATTAGTGCTGCTCTCTCATATGCATTTCTGCCCACTACAAAGTGCTGGACAAGGAAGTTGCCCATTGTTCATTGACAAGGAAGTGTTTTTTTTTTCAATTTTTTTTACCTCTAAGTGTTATTTAGATTCTTATAAAGGGCTAATGCTAATTAAACAGATAAGGGTCCTCTTACAGAAGGCCCCTGTGTGTCCTTGTCTCCCTGTAACCACATTCAAAGAGCAGATGTTTAAAATGCAACCGTGATAGTATTAATGTACACTGCTATGATTTAATAAAAAATAAAATGCAACCATAGAATTTCAAGACTTTTCAAACTGATCAAATGCTATGATGATGTCTCCTAGACATAAGTATATTTTTAAAAAAGAAGAAAAGAAAAGCAAAAGAAAGGAATAGGGAAGAAAAAGATAGGACAGAACTGCTATCCAGACAATGAGGGGGGCACACTGACCTCTGTTATCGTATGTCTATCCTGATTCATCCTCTTTCACCAGCGAGAGAGGTGTCCAGGCCCAGACAAATAAGAAATGTCAACATTTGTTTTCACATTGATTAAGAGACACATTGAGCTCCACAAAACAGCCACTTCTAGTAATACCAGGAAGGGATCAGCAGCTGGACACCAAGTGTCCTGGCCAGGGAGTGTGGCCTGTGGCGTCTGTTTGGCTGTGGACCAGGGACCCTCAGGTGGCAGTGGAGGCTGCAGGTGCACTGGGTTCAGCCTTCAGCATTTGCACAAGATGAACCTGCACACAGGTGGTGTCTCCTGTGCCTGACCGTGAGCTGGGGAGTCCTCACTATGCCTCATCCCGTGCCCACATGTGTGGCTGCAGGGAACCTTCTGAGTTCCAGACAGATACCCTCTGGCATGCTAGTTCTGCTCTGTGTTAGTTTCCTGGGTCATTTCCTTTCAACCCCTGTATAGTTCATACATTAAAGCACAAAAATTAGTAAAAGATTAAGTTTCCTATATTGTAATATAGCAATGGAAGTTTTTCTAAGGAGAAAATAGTGGCTGAAACATTAGTAGAAATGATTGATTAAATTCATTTCCAAATATAAAAAACTTTATATTGTTAAAGATTCAAAATTAATAGACAAATCAACACAAATAATCTGCCATTCATCAGAAACACCTGTTCCAAATTAAATTAAATAACAAAAACATTGTTTAAAAAATGTGCCAAACTATACAAATAGGAAATAAGAGAAAAAAAAATTAAAAGGGGACATTCTTTTTTAACTTAGCAGATCACAGAAATTTATAAAAAATGGTAAAAGCATTGGCAGGAGGTTGGAACCAGCACTTCTATGTTGCTGACAGGGTTTGAAATGATGGAAACTTTATGAGGACCCCAATATCTCTCATCAAAACCCTTGCCATGTGCACATTCTCACCTAGAAAAATTAATTGGCCACTGCTTGGAGATATATAGAAAAGATATTCACTATGGTACTGTTAATTTTATAGGGAATTATCTGTCCACAAAGAAAATATTGGCTGGATGAATTACAGAGGTGGCTGTTTCTTACTGTGAGTGGTGAATCAATCCAGCAAAGCATATTGCTTGGGAGGTTAGCCCCTTGCCCCTCACCTGTGGCTCCTGGAGTTATGGCTGCAGTTTTGTGAGAGGGCACATGGCTGTCCCCACTTGCACCCCCTGATGCTTTGGCTTGAAAAAGGCCCAGAGCTATGGGATAAAGCTTAGTGGTAAGGGCTGCACCTCAAAGAGTGAAAGCTTAGTTTCCTACCTGGCTGGCTGATTGGTAATTTGGAGTCTACACTAACTGGAGCTATAGAAAACTAAAAATTGCCCCCACCCCCTAAAAGGTAAAAGTATGTTCCTTGAATATGTGAGTCTGTGGACTGAGAGTTTAATCAGTTATCATAGCACAGGGTGGCATCATACGGACTCAAGGAACAGGTAATATCAGAATCTCCAGGCAAGAAAGATGCCCTGCTAATTTGATTCCCAGAATACAGCACTGCATCTGAATAGCTGTTATATTTACACTGCATATAAACAGTAAGAAATGTAGAGATCCACATTGTCATAATTAGTGTGGATGTTTATATATTGACAGTTTATTGACTCTCTCTCCTCTCCCCACAAATACAAATATATTCAAAAGAAATTTTTACGGTGTTGGAAAGAAGAATCATTAAGCAAATGTGTTCTAGTTTCTGGCCACTCACAGTTCCTGGATCATCAGTGCAGCATCCCCTGGGAGCTTGTTAGACATGCCGAGATGTGGGCTCCACCCCAGAGCTCCTGGAATGGAATCTGCACTTGAACAGCATCCCCAGGTGACTAAGTCCAGCAAGTTAAGACGCCGGGTCTGGGGAGCTACTCTCAGCTGGGTGAGAAGAGTGGATGCCGGTACGGAAGACCTCTGTCAAAGTGCAAGCTATAAACAGCAGTTCCCTGTGGGCCCTGGTGTTAGAACAAGGAAATAGGTAGACTATGGATTGTGACTCTCCAATTTATGTAAAATAAACTAAATATAAACCTCAATTCTTGCAGAGCATTGAAATTACTAGGGAGATTTTTAATGTTACTACACCCCAGTGTTCTCTAGAACTGTGACCTCACCGTCTCTCAGATGGACTCCATCTGTTGTGTTCTTAAAACCTCCGGGTGATTCCAACATGCAGCCAGTGTCGAGGAATCCCTAAATTCAGACCTCCCTCTCCTCTGGGGCTACTCTTAGCAATTGCTGGGAAATGCACTTGTCTTCAAAAGGCAATTGTTCATTTGCACCCCTGTAATGACGGTGGCTCCGCGGAATAGACTCCTATGAGTAAACTGAATGCTCAACGTCTTTCTGGCTTACTGTCTATTTCTTAATCAGCTATTGACATTGCTATAAAAGAATATCTTACAGTTTTCCATAACACATTCTGAAATATCTCACATTTCAGTTTATGAATTATTTTCAAGAAGATAGTTGATGTTCAGGCTTTTAAAAATTCTGTTCATATTTTAAATTTGATTCTTAACTGTATTTCAAGTACCTCCTCAACTTCCTATGTAGGCTTGTGCCTTGTTAAATCTGTGCACTGTATCTGGAATAATAGGAGGTGTTTGAACTGGATAGATTATTTTTAGCTGTGTACTTTTTAATGACCAAACCACTTTGCTAATATTAACTGAGAGTGGGTGGGGAAGGGGGTGTTTATCCGAGGATAGACAGCATGACTAACGGAATGGAATTATATTAAGCAAACAACATCAAAAGCACATTTTACTATGAACAGTTAGTTTAGTATGTCTTTGGTATGTTAATGTGAGATTCTGTTGCCAAAATTTTATAGACCTTTTTCATGCTCATTTTTTTGTGTTAGTAAACAAGCTATGAAATACACAGATTTTCTAAAATTCTTTCATCACTGGAATGTATTACAATTAGGTTCAAAACATACAAAAAAATGTTCAATTATATAACTTGAACAATCCTTACGTAAAACAAACAAGACAAAAAATTATTTGTACAAAGAGCCACAGTGGAGGTTACATAATGGACAACACTTCATGACACAGTAAGCGTGGCTGAGTGACGTCAGGTTTCGACTTTTCGACCTTAGAACAGAACTATATTAGATACACCAATTCTAGGTATAAAAATATGATTAATGTCCTGCATAATTCCTGGATTTTTTGGCATTGTTTATAAACTTCAATAATGCTTATTCCACGTTACCAGAAAAAGACAATGAGAAGCTGAGGGCAGAAAATCTAAAAGAAACGCTTCTTCTCAAACCCAAAAGTTATTCAGAGTCCAAGTACATTAAAAATCAGGACCTCCGTCCACATAAGCAGAACTCTCTGATCATTCAGGGAGAAAATGTTTTATTTCAGTATATTTTTGCTCTCAGGATACAGGGCAATAGCCTTCTTTCTGGTTCGATACCCTCTTTTTCTGAGAAGCACCATGCTGGGGGACCTTCTCTCCTTAATGTCACCATTTCCTGTGAGTGGCTTCCAAGCAGCTGTTATTATTCCTCATTGACAGAAGGGTTAGGGATGACCCGAGTTCACCTAACAAGTTCTATGACAATTGCTGAAATCGTAGGAAAGTAGAGATTGAAAGAAACAGAACAAGCCCATTGCATTGTTACAGTGTCCGTCAAATACTCACTTTCAGTTTTCATTTTTCATAAATAGTTCTCTTTTTGTCTGAACAGATGAGCATTCATTCCTACCCAAATTGGGTTATTTTTTTTCTTACCCTACGTGCCACTTCTTTAATTGAGAATTTTACATTAAATGCAAATTTCAGAAGTACAGGTTCAATAAATATTGAACAAATGATTACCTCCTGGGGCTACAGGTTGCGACTATAAATCAGATCCTCCATTCACCTTATTTCTTCTCTGCAGGGATTTGCTCTATCTAATAGATTATGAGGCAAGAGTGTTGATAATTATCCGTTAAGTTCGGATCATTTCTCCTGTAAGAGTTTACTTAGGGTGAAAATATAGTTACTAATATGAAAATGAATATATACAGAGGGTGCCAAAAATGTAAACACATTTTAAGAAAGTAAAAATAAACTATATTAAAATTTTAATATTCTATATGTATATATATCAGTAATGAAAGGTGAATACAAGCCATGTTGAGCACCTCTTATAATTGCAGTAATCAAATGTGACTTGGGTAATACAGATTTAATCCAGATTTTTCCTGTCTTAAAGTGTGCATATATATAAAATTCACATATCCCATCTCACTCAAGATAAATTTCTTAGAGAATTTCGACATTCTCCAAAAGCAAGGTGGAGCAGGAAAGGAGGACTGAATAGCAATGAAAAAGCGAGAGTGTTGGGAGGCGCCTGTGGCTCAGTGAGTAGGGTGCCGGCCCCATATACCGAGGGTGGTGGGTTCAAACCCAGCCCTGGCCAAACTGCAACAAAAAATAGCCGGGCGTTGTGGCGGGCGCCTGTAGTCCCAGCTACTTGGGAGGCTGAGGTAGAAGAATCGCCTAAGCCCAGGAGTTGGAGGTTGCTGGAGCGACTCCATTGCACTCGGTAGAGGGGGAAAAAAAGTGAGACTCTGTCTCTACAAAAAAAAAAAAAAGAAAGAAAAAGCGAGAGTGAAGAGCCGAGAAGTGACAAGCTAGAGTCTGCACAGCCCCCCATCATATAGACATCTCAGTCTGACTTTGACCCTTATAACCCCTCTGTCCCAGTGGTCCCATTTCTCTCCCCTCTGCCCTGAGTCCTGGGAGGAAGCATCTGAGGACGCTGCTGTGAGACAGAGGAATTTCTCTCTGACCGAGACCCACTAGAAGCAGACGTGCTTATCTTCTCCCTGGTGGGCTGGGGCTTGATGTTCCGGGTGTTGATGTTCATCTATCCTCATCCTCTTCAGCTAACTGTGTGTCTGCAGAAGACCTGGAAATGTGCAGGACTGCCCTGTGCCCTGCAATCACCGAGCTGTAAAAGTACAAAGGAAGGAGGGGTTTTGACAAGGAGGGATGCTCTACAGATAACTGTTATAGAGTTCAAGAGATCTCCTTATGGCTTATAAACAATAACAATAATTCTAATGCAAAGAAATTGGCAACTGGGGGAGAATCTTTGATTAAGGAAGATGCTGTCCAAGCTCCCTTGTGCCTCCTTTTGAAAGGGCACTGATCCCATTTGTGAGGGCTCTGCCCTTAATCATCTCCCAAAGTCCCCACCTATCACCTTGGGGGGTGGTTAGGATTTCAGTACATGGATTTTAGGGAGAAAAAAACATTCAGACCATAGCAGACACCTTGGAAAGTTTGTAGTATTATAAGATGAGCATCAATGGCCACTTTTCATGGAGATAAAATGCATTTGATGATATGCATTGGCCAGAAACCCAGATAAAAACAGTGGAACAATTGGTTGAATGCTAGTGAGTGCCTATAACAAATGGGCAGGTGAACCATAAATGGGGCAGTGGAAAGCTTGCTCTGCTCTTGTGCACTCCTCTTATGCTGCCTGGTGGGCAGGACCACCTTCCTGCAGGGTGTTTAACACTCGCTTTATGTTCTGCTCTCACTACCTTGCATTTTTTAATAGCTTTTTTAGAATAAGAGGGCTCATATTTCATTTTGCCCTTAATCCTGCAAATTATAAAGCTGATCCGGTTAGTGAGAGAGATGTTGGTAGAAGAACAGAAGGTCCGAAGGGCTGGGAAGCCCAGCCTTTCCTCGGTTGCTTTTTGCAAGGCTACAGGTGAGTCTGTTGGGGGTTTATCCCTCACTCCTGCTGCCCTGCTGCCCTGCTGCTTGGATTCTTCAGCATTTGTGTTCTTTTCCCAAGTGATGAAAGACATCACTCTCCTTTGGTAAGATTCAGACAGTAAGTTCTTGGAAAAGATGATGCATTCAGTCTCTAAGTTATTTTTTGTTGTTGACCCACTTAATATTATTCCCCCATTCTTTGGGGATCAAGGACTCGATTGTAACAAGAGTGTGACTGCCTACAGAGAAGAGAGAAGAGTGTGGTTTATCTTTGCCTGGAACCTGGCAGCTCCCGGCATGCTTCTCCAGCATTCTCTGAAGAAGTGGAATGCAGAGCCATCCTTGGGCATGGTGATTTGTTTAACATGCAGCAACCGTCTCTTAGTCCACAAGCCCACATGGCCACTTCTGGTGCAGACTGAGAGGCTCAGAGAGAAGTGCAAGGGCCAGGAGCCCACAGGCGTCAATGGGCACCAGCTGAGGGTGGGAGGGGAAGGCAGCAGGCAGTGGTTTGCACCCCTAGGATGCAGGAAACTGCCTGAAGAACTGTACTGAAATAAAAAACTTTACTTGGTCCAGTTTCATTGCTGCTTATAGTTATATTTGACCCCACAGCTACCAACCCTTTTGTAGCTGCAACTGGGGAAAGAGGACAACAAGACAAGAAGGGATGAAGTGGGACTTGGGGCCTCTGACCTGTGAAGGGATGAGCAGGGTCAAGATGCCCAGGACCCCGGCCACCTCTGGAGGCACTGGCTCTCTGAGGACCATCATGAGGGAGGTGGGAGCTCTCCACCGAGAGTCTCTCCTACTGCTGACACGAGATATAACTAGGACTCCAAGTACCACAGAGTGACAGAACTTCACCCACCCCAGAATAAAGAACCAGCGGAGGGGGGGGGAGGGGGAGGAGAGGAAGCAGCTGAACTGGGAAAGGTTAGTAACCTGATGGCATGATCGTCCAGCCAGGAGCTCAGAAATAGAGTCGCACTAGTCCAGAGGCTTAGGAAATCGCATTTTCCAGAAAGGAGTTGGTGAAGTGTTACAAAATGGGCTAATTCTGGGTTACAGAAGCAAGTAAGGGACGTTATGCATTTTGAGAGGGTCTATAGAGGGGGCGGAATTCCATTTCCTAAGGTGTAACGGAAAGCTGAGTATTAGCTTTTTCTTCTGCAGGAGCAACACGTAATACTAACAATGTTTTAAAAAATTATCATTGTTCAGATAATGTTTCATATCACATAAATAAAAATTGAAACATATCCCTTAGTTTAGATAAAGGTGATGAAGGACGCAGAGAAGATTAAAATTGTGACTAGACGGCCCTCTACAGAGCATTGGGGGAGGGGCCCTCGCTGGAGATATAGAGGGGATAGGGGAGGGTCTTCAGCATGCAAAAATTGTAGAAGGGGGACCTACTGTTAAAAAAAAGGGGCCCAAGGTTAGATTTGCCAATAAGAACAATCGCTAGCTTTCTTCTTTCTGGAACATTCCCAATTTTGAAATATCTTCTTCCTTTTACACAGTTTGCTACAGAAATGTGCTAGTCATGGCTCGAATGATAGCATTATACAAAGTAACAAATATCCAACATACACATTTTTAAAGTTTGTTTTCACAAAATAATTACAAGTATAAAATTACAGTAGATTCTCAAAACATAAATCATTCTAGCCCTATTCTCTGCCTGCAGTTTCTGCTATAAAATAATGTTAAGTCAATCAAAACAAAGAAAACAAGACAAGGTAACCCTAACAGACCAAAACAAAACAAAACTTTTATATACCATTTTATCATCGAATTTTCTCATTGAAATATTGAAATCAATATTCCATCTAGTGCTCCATTTTTTCAAACCACCTTGCCAATTTTTTTGTCATTTATTCTCATATAAATTCAACTTGTCAAGTTTTACAAATAAGGCTGCTCAAATTTTGACAGAAAGTTTATTGAATTTGGAAGATTTGGAGAGAATTGACACCATAATGTTATTGATTCTTTTGAACAGGGTATATTTCTCAGTTTATGTAGATTTTCTTTAAATTTTCTTGCAGTGTTTTGTAGTTTTCAGCTTACAGACTCTGCACATAGGACATTTCATTTACCTCTGTTTGTTTTTTGTTTAATTTTGATTTTTTAAATGTTGCTTTGTTGTCAGTACATGGAAATGTATTATTAAATACTGTTACGTTGAAGACGTCGTTATTAATTCTAGAATTCCTTTCATAGATTCCTTAATTTCTTTCACTAGAGGTCGTATCTTCTGCAAATAAGGATAAATGCATTTCTTCTTGTATGTTTATTTATTGTTGTGTAAAAAATTACCTGAAATAAAATGATATAATTTGGCTTAAAATGACACATACTTGTGATCGCAGACTTCCTGTGTGCCAGGGATGGGGGTGGTTCAGCTGCATGCCTTTGGCTTTCATGAGGTTGTTTTCGGGCTGTTGGCTGGGGCTGTGGTCTCATGTGCAGGTGAGACTGGGGTGAAGGAATCTGCTTCAGGCTCACTCACTCGCCTGGTGGCAGGTCTTAGCGGATCTGCTTCAAAGCTCGTGTGGTGTCCAGGACACCTTGGTTTTTTGCCTTTGGCATTTTACATAGATCGCCTGGGTGACTATGTGATGTAATCATAGACATCCCAGTAGGGACCACTGTCCTTACAGAAATTCATGCCTGGAGTGACATCCTTTCACCACTGCTGCACCCTGTTAGTTAGAATCAGACCGATAACTCCAGCCCACACTTGAGGAGTGCAGATGGCATGATGGCTTGAATCCCAGGAGTCAGAGGACATGGAAGGAACTTCCTTCAAGGCTCCTGCCTGCACTTTCTAATTTGCATATATTTGTTTCCCTCTCTTGACTTAGTGCATTGATTAGGCCTCTAGGATGATGCTGAATGACTTCAGAGAGAACAGATATCCTTGTTTTTGATCCTTAGGAGCAAAACAGTGTTTCACCATTATGTTCAATGTAAGTTTGTTGTACATGCATTGTATTAGGTTGAGGAAGTCTAATGATATTCTTATTTTACTGATTTTTAAAAATCATATGGAGGTGTTAAACTTTATCAAATGTCTATTCTTAAATCATTCAGATAATTTTTTTTCTGTTAGTGAATTAATCAGTCTTTTTAGCAAATTGTACTAATTGACATTTCAATGATAAAACAACCTTGCATTACTGGGATATCTGTATATTTATATATTTTTATTATAGATTGATAAGGGCAATTGTTGGGAGGAAGGAGGGTAATTGGTGGGTTCTCACCTAATGTGCACAATGTGAGGGGGTGCAGCACACCCCTGGGTGGAGGTCTCAACTGCAACTTGAATTTTACCTTAGAATTGAAAACAATGTAACCTAAATATTTTTATCCTCATATTAATTTGAAATAAAAACCAAAATAATCCAACCTTTGTTAAACAGATAATATTTTCATATTGTGGACTTCTATATAGCTATAAAAGTTGTGTTTTAAAAGAAAAAAAATCAATATGGTGCCATTTTTTTCCCTGAGAGTTTGGACTGTTATATTTATGTAAGAATAGGGTTCTGTGGAAGGAGGTATGACAGGTAAAGGCCAGTGGGTTGTGCTCTGTACCAGAATAACATGTTTGTGAGCCATACGGAAAAGACGCTCTGTGTCGTCCTGTGTGACTGAGAAGGGCAGAGGTGGATTGGACAATGGCGTGGCTGGGTCCAGGGACTGGGGGCCAGCAGGAGTCTGCCTCTCCCTCCTAGTGGTTTGTGTAGCACCTCTTTTTGCAGATGGACTTTCTCCATGTGGAGGACACAGGGCAGGTAGTGGCCCAGATCTCTTAGCCTTTTGGGGAAGAGACAACTTACCTGCCTATTCCTACTACTGTTCCGTATGGTGATCCAAGGCAAGGCCCAGATGCTTCTTTGTGGTCATTCCTCACCACGTGCACCCACTTTTGCAGCCATTCTCCTCCTCTTGCTATGAGAGGACGCAGGTGCTGCCAGGTTCTGCCACAGACCCACATGCAGGTGGGAAGGGGCCCCTAACAGAGTGAGAGCAGATGGTGTGGGGAGCAGGCGGGCAACCATGAGCATAACTACCACGCTATGATAATTCCATTCTTTGGTCTTCTTGTGGCTGTGCTCTTCTGTGGAGAAGCAAACATCTACTGTCAGACAACTGAGCTTTCCTTGGAAATTCTAGAAGCAGAGAGAGTTAGTTGGAGGTGATGTCTGATCTGCTAGTCTATTTTATGAACTCCTCCTCTTGCCCACCCTCTTCCCTGCATATATACACCCCAAATCCTAAATCTCAGACTTGTGGGGGAGGCAGTGAGAGGACTTGAATATGCTTCAATTTCTTCACTCTTAATAACGAAGGCTCAGAGGTGAGAGAATGGAACTTCAGTGATATGCATCTTTTTAAAAGCATAGCTATGATGCTATTACTGCTCCCACTAAATTAAGAATTTATGAAGAATCATATCTGTTAACACAGAGGAGGGACTTGTAATTTTTTTTAAATGTATGATATCTTAGTAGTTGAATGAGTTTTCTGGGGCTGACATAGCAAATTATCACCAAAAAAGGCAGCTTAACACAACAGAAATTCATTCTCTCAAAATGCTAGATGCTCAGAGTCCAAAATCAAGGTGTGCAAAGCCTCCCTCCATGGGGGACTGGCCTTCCTTGCACCCTCCTAGCTCTGGCAGTCATCCTCAGTTCTTGGCTGTCCTTGGCTTGTCCATGTATCTCCTTCTATCTGCCTGTCACTGCCTGCATTCTCCCCATGTGTCTATCCATCTTTGTGTCTTGTGGCATTGTCCTCTCTGAGTTTCTGTGTGCAAATTTTCTTGTCTAGAAAGTCACCAGTAATTAAGCAACATTTTAAGCAATGCTTAAGCAACACTTTAAGCAACATTCCCTTATTTTAACTTTAATTTGATATTTGCAAAGACTCTTTTCCCAAATCAGGTTGCATTCAGAGGTGCTGAGTTTGAGGACCCGACTCTGCTCAACCCCCCTATACTGTCTCATTCTCTAGCCCTAAGTTACCAGAAAAGAAAATATCCAGTACAATTTTTAAGATATTCATATTTTTGTTAAAACTTTCTTTGAAGATCTAAGGTTGTAGAGAAAACATGACATCATTCCTTTTACTAATATTCTAAAAGTATGATTTCTCTGAAAGATGTGTCTGAAGAATGGAAATGCCAATGTGAGGAGGATTGTGTCTGATGAAGGGTAATAGGGCAGGGCCTCCTGCCTCCTGGGCGGTGACTCCTCATGTTAGCAAGGGCTCCATCTGTGACTGAGGCTCCCCATGTCAGCGGGGGCTCCTTCTGTGCCCGAGACTCCCCGTGTCAAGGAGGGCTCCTTCTGTTCCTCCTCACTTTGCAGAGCTGATCATGGCGAGATAATCCCTCGTGAGCGGGGGGCTTCCTGCTGGTGGGGGGCTGTAGTTCTCGTAAAGCTCAGAAATACCAAGCCGTGTTATTTCTGAGCCCTCAGTCCCAGGTGCTCTGCAGACTGTACTGAGTCAGGATTTTATACACTGATTTTTAAGGCACATTAGCCTGAACTTTGTAGCTACAGTGCATTAAGAACATGTCTTTCCTGTTTGGTCAAAGGCAGACTTGATATCATAAGGTCTTTGAAATTATCTGAAGATTTATATACTATTTTTATGGTGGACTGATCACAAATGCCAGGGACCACGTATGATGAAAAGGTTCTTCACGCCTCAGGAAACTGCCCTGAATTGTCCAGTCTAAGTATGTGCCATGCGGAGGGTAAAAATGAGCTGCCTGAGCAAAAAATACTCTATTTTGTTGATAAAAACCTTTAGAGGTGAATCAAGACTTTCACGGTCCGTGGAGGGTGTTATGATTTCATCTGTCCTTACTGCACAAGTGATATGCTGGCGTCTTGAGCTCCGGCCTCTGAGAGTGTGACCTTGTTTGGAGATGGGGTCTTTACATAGGGAATCAAATGAGATGATCAGACTGGGCCCTAATCCTACATGACTTGTGTGCTTATCAAAGGAGAAATTGTGGACACAGAGATCAACATGTGTGGAGGGGAGACACGTGAAGAGACACAGGGAGACTACGGCCACCTAGAAGTGGAGGAGCAAGGCCTGGGTCAGAGCCACCCTCAGAGCCCTCAGAGGAAACCAGCGCTGCCAGTACCTTGATCTGGAACTTCAAGGTCACTGAATCATGAGAAAATAAGTTTCTCTGGTGTAGGCCACCGTATTTATGGTGCCCTGTCAGAGCAGCCCTGGGCTGATACAGGAGGTCAGCGAGTTACCTACAAGGTGGCGTGTCCGAGCCTGAAGGTACACAGCTCGTCTCCACAGGTGGGGTTTGGGCACTATGTTCTGCAATAGGAAGATAATCTTTATTTTTTATTATTTTTTTTGGTATAAAAATGACTGATGTTTCTGTTTCTCTGCAAAGCTTCACATCACTACCCTGCTTGTGACTTTAATTTTTTTTTGTTCTGTTTCTTCGTTGTAGAGTTTTATTGTGCAGACTTTGCTTTTGTGATTGATTTATATTCATGGGGTATGCTGGCAGTTTTGCTACACTGATACACTGGACCAGGTATCAGGGTCTTCCTGTATCGTCATAGAAGGGGTGCTCCTTGTACCCCCAAGCACTTCTCACTATCCACCCCACCCCAATCCCCACAGTCTTCATTGCTTGAATTTAATTTTTTAAAAGTTGGCTAAGCTCTATGATGTACGGATATTCCCCAAACTGAAAAATGTCTGCATTCAGAAATATCTTTTTATAGTTTACTTTTTATATAAAATGTCTGTGATGACAGATGTTTCATGAAACTACAGCTTGAAAATTCAATGATCATCTGAATTGTTTGTTATCTACTTCTTTGTTACATTTTGTCTTTCCCTCTCTTACCCTCCGATTAGGCTTTATCGGTGAAGGATAACTAATTGTTTAGTGGACGCCCTGCTGAGGAGCACATGGTGCCTTTAATTTGGTGGCACGCAGATGTAATACTTTGTTTCGTCATCACCCTTGATAATTGAATCATGCTGATAGCTTTTTATTATGGAACACGTCTTTATTTAAAGGTTTTGGTTATAATGATTCATGTAGTAGAGCACCACAAAACTTAAGTTTCTCATCTTATTTAGAAAGAAATTTAAAATGAGTGAAGACATTGTCTTGATTTAAAGGTCTGGAGAAAAACACCAGTAGGAGAAATGCTGGCTCAAAACCATCTAGTTAGTTTAATTTATGAGCACTAACTTGGTCTTTACTCAACACTTTGAGGGACATGGAAACTTCCCAAGGCAGCCAGTTATGAAGCAGCTATAACTGTTGTAAAGTTCTTCCTTATATTGACAGAAAATTTGCCTCCCTGAAATTTGAAGTCACTGTCCTTTGTACAACGAGACCCTCATTTCAGGTGACAATTTGTTAGAAACTGGAATTCGGGTAAAAGATCTCTTACTTGCCTGCTCCTGCCTTCACTCAACCTTTCCTCAGGTGGCCAAGCTGCCTTAGCTTCTTGACCATCCTCATTTGTGTCATGGAGGGCTCCCCAGTGTGGCTGTGTCTCCGAGAGGGAGACCCCAGGAGGGGAGCACATCGCTCTGACTGTGGCTCTGCACAGCACTGAGCAGAGTGAGAGCAATCATCACCCATCCTCACAGAGACCTTGGCCTTCCACTGAGGACACATGCACACAGGCAGCTGGGTCAGAGCATCTTCCAAATAACTGTCTGCTTTGCGTGCTGCTGATCATTACGTACAGTTCAGAACAGGGGTTTATATGACAGAACAACTTTGGCACACTATAGTCTGCAGGCCAGATCTGGCCCACCCCCTGTTATGTAGAGGAGGTCTCACTGCCGCACAGCTGCCCATCTGCTTAGGGACTGTCTGCGGTCACATCCAGGCTCCAGTGGGGGAGCTGTGTACCTGTCCCAGAAACTGTCTCAACCTGCCAAGACAGAAATATTGACGAGTTGGCCCTTTACAACGCCTGTGGCTCAATCAGCTACGGCGCCAGCCACGTACACCTAAGGTGGCGGGTTCAAATCCCCAGCCCGGGCCCGCCAAACAACAGTGATGGCTGCAACCAAAAAATGGCCGGGTGTTGTGGCGGACACCTGTGGTCCCAGCTACTTGGGAGGTGGAGACAGGAGACTTGCTTGAGCCCAGGAGTTGGAGGTTGCTATGAGCTGTGATGCCATGGCACTCTACCCAGGGGGATAGCTTGAGGTTCCGTCTCAAAAAAAAAAAAAAATTGTCAACTCCTGTTCTAGGATGTCATATCTATACCTTTTTTCCTTCTAAATATTTGGTTAGTTTTATCTCTCTTTGAAATTGTAGTTAGATAGAATCATCATAAAATTGGGTGACATGGGAGACCTAGGAAACCTGAAAAATTATCCAGCCTAATGCCTATGCAAAAAACGTGACTTTAAATTATTTTTAAAACGTGCACTTAAATTAATTCTTACTCTATCAAAGCAAAACCTACGTTGTAGTTTGTAGTAGAGCTCTTTCCAGGGGAGACTTCAAACTGTGACTTAGTGTCTTCTGTGGAGGGACCTGGACCACCTCCTGCTGGGAGAGATGGTCAGGGGCGTCTTCCGGACCCTGCCTGGTGCGCTGGCTTCTCTCTCTCTTTTGCACTGTCTCAACACGGATTCTCATTTGCAGACCAAGGTTGCTCTCTGATCACTTTCTAATTCCAGCTCTTAGATGCCTCCCATTGGCACAAGCCTCAACTTTCATTTTTTGGTTTGGTTTTGTTTGAAGCATCAAGTTCACAGTTAGGATAAGGTCTCTTGGCATTGGCTTGTTCAAAGTCTAGTGATTAATCCAGTTTTATAAACCTAAGCACATATTTCACCACCATATTTTTATTCCTGTAATGAAGTTGTGACCTATGAATGTTGTATTTAACAGACTGAATACATGTGAAATGAGAAAGCAGAGAAATAAAAATTGATTTAGAAATGTATTTCTCTCTCCCCCCCCCTTTTCTTTTACTAAAATCGATTTCTGTGTTCAGAGCTGCAGCTCATGGGGATTTGTTTAGCTGTCCAGCGTCCCCCAGATTCTGGGGTGACCCCCATGACATCACTCATAATCTGTGATGCTTTAAAGTTTGCTTCATGCCATGGAATTTCATAAAGACGTGCATCACAGCTTAAATTGCAGTCAACTCTATATTAAATGAAGTAGGGCGTGTTGGTTGTGTACGGATAATTCTAAGAAATAATCACATTTAAATTTATTTCTGCTCTGGGAAATATTCAGTGAATTGGAAAAGAAAACCATGATGCAATGAATTTTAAAACAGGTCTTGCTATAGGGATATTCTGATATTTCTCGCTGTGTACACATTTCTGTCCTGTATGATAATTACAAATTAATACAAACACATGGGCCCAGTTCCCGAGAGCTGTGTGGACGCAGGGCTTCTAGGATTGGCTGCTTGAACATCAAGCTGGTTTTCAAAACACAAGCCAAACAGAAGATGAATAAAAATGAATTGCAGTCAGAATAAACACAGAAGAAGATAATACATATTTTTAAAATCTCTATGACTCAGTGAAGGGAGCCCATGAGGGCATGAAGCTGTTCTCACTGGCTGCGTTCCCTCCCTGGCTAGGTCCCCTCCCGGCTGGGTCCCCTCCCTGGCTGCGTCCCCTCCCCGGCTGCGTCCCCTCCTTGGCTGTGTCCCCTCCCTGGCTGCGTCCTCTCCCTGGCTGCGTCCCCTCCCTGGCTGCGTCCCCTCCCCGGCTGGGTCCCTGCCCCGGCTGCGTCCCCGCCCCGGCTGCGTCCCCTCCCTGGCTGCGTCCCCTCCCGGGCTGCGTCCCCTCCCCGGCTGCATCCCCTCCCCGGCTGTGTCCCCTCCTTGGCCGCAGGAACCTGTAAGGAGCTGTGCTCCTTGTCTGCTTGCCCTTTGGCTCTGCAGGTGGCCGCCTTCTCCTCCAGGCAGAGGCCAGGTCACCCAGCCCTGTGACTTCCTATCTACCATCTCCCCTAACCTCTTCTGGAGAAACAATCTGGCAATCTAGTAATAATCCAATAATAACTACATTAAGAAATGTCTCCTGAATGGCAAATGAATTCCAAAGGAAGGTAATATTAATTACTACCTTCATAAATCAATAGGCCTTAGCAGAGGTGGTTTAAGGAGACAGATGAGAAACAACAAAATTTGCAGTTTGGTCAATGAACAGAGGGAAGGAAGTAGACGCGGTGGTTACAGATCACTTTAGAAATTTGGTAGAAAGAACGCGAGGGAAATGTCAGTGTGAAAAGCAGACAGGATACAGCTGAGGAAATAACTACTTCAAAGGTGGTGAGAGGCCCGCTGTGTTTTATGCTCAAGGGAGGAGGCGAAGGAAAGGGAGAAGCCATGACACAGCCGGAGAGCGTGAGGGCGCAAGGTGAGGGGCTGGGGGCCCGGGCAGGGCAGCGGGGTTCTCACCTCTCGGATGGGGACGTGGGCACGGAGGGCGTGGCCGGGTCTTTGTTGGCCTCTCCAGCTGCACAGGGACCCGCAGGAGACCCGCAACAGGGACCCGCAGGAGAGTCCAGAAAATGCGCACTTAGCTTAGTATTTTCACTGTGGGCCAAAGGCCCCGGGCAGGGACTCGGGGCCTGGGGAACGGGTCTGGGCCGCGTGAAGACGCACAAACTCGGTTCTGACCGGGACCAGAAGGACAGAGCACCCGTCTGCTGCCTCCTCCGCCCGGGGCCCTCTGCTTGGAGACTTCCTTGCTCTCCTTGAGCTCCGCAGTGTAGTGGAGAGATAAGACGACAAGGGACTCCAGAGGCAGAGACCCCCGTGGGAAACAGCGTCCTCCTCCTTGCCCAACTCGTCTAAGTCACCATGTCCTTCCTCCTCTCCTCCAGGTTCTGCCTGGCACTGGTAGGCCTCCCAGAAGACAGCAATCTCCCGGGCACTGCCTGTGCTCCTGGCGGCCAGAGAGAGCTGCACACTGAGGCGATCTCTGTGAAAAGCTTAGGACACCAAAAGGGGAGGGATAATTATGATTTTTAGACAGAGGATTAGAAAAACAGTGTGTTAAAGAAGAGACACCTAGGAGGGAGAAATTACAAAAGAAACAATTCTTAAAGGGACTGGCCAAGTGTGTTCTACACTTCTAATCATTACCCTGAGAAGTCCACTGAACAGTGACCCTGACTTTGAGTCTTATCCTGGACATTCCACACATGTGAGTGAGAGCCATGATTAAACTAGGAGGATGAAAAGGATTATAATAAATGACCTGCAGGATGAACAAAGTGGTGATCAGAATCACTGTGGCAAACGAGAACGGTGATGAGTTGCTGACGGCAGGTCATGGTGGGCACCCCATTCAGCCATTCAGCCACTCCTGAATAAATTGCAGAAGGGATGGTTCAAGACACAGGTGCATCTGTTCTCTCTGCCCGGCGGTGAGAATGCTCATGGAGTGGTCCCTCTGTATTCTTGTGGGACATCCAGTGTACATGGAGGATGTGACAAATTAAGCTATCACGTAGTGCCATGTATGTAACCAGGGCTTGCATACGTGTCAGGATCTGCTTCTGACACCACTTGTCAGGGCCCAGGACTGGCCAGGTCTCGGACCCGGCTTAGGTAGGTTCTGGACGCGGACTGCTAAGCTACCTTCCTCAGAAACAGTTTCTCTTAGGTGCCTGACGGCTATCTACTTCAGCTGGAGAGAGAGTATCTTAGAGAGAGTAAAGCAGTCTTCTGAGCATGGATAGATCTTAGTCTTTAGCAGAGCTTGGTAATCGCCGTACTAGGGTTCTGCAGGCAGGAGAGGAGACAGAGTCAGAGTAAGCGTGTCCGTGATAGAATGTGCGTGCTTTTTGTCTGCCTTCTCCTCCAGCCTCATATAAGGCTGAGCTCGTGCCTCTCAACACCACAGGTGTAGAGACTGTCAATTCACCAATCCTCTCATCTGGCGAGCTCTCTCATGCTTGTTAGCACTAATCTCTCTCCATGCCCTTTTCACCAAGGTGTTCCATTATAGGTATTTCTTATAACTCTCACTCCATAAGCCATATAGGCTGCTACACATATAAGTGCTTATTCTAGCTCCAGGAGGTCAAGAAAACTTTCCTGAAAAAGTTACTCTAATCTGGGACTGATAATACCCATGTAGGTAAAAAACTAGTAAAAGTGTATCAGGACAGAAGAAGAGGATGGGGTGTGGGGTGGAGGGGAGGATAGCAAGGCCCAGAGGCAGCGTCCACTGCAGAAACAGACCCACCTGCAGACAGGATGGCTGTCGACTGTGTGTGATAAAGTTCCAGAGTGAAGCAGGACCTAGAGTTTGTCTTGAGGCAGAGATGTTACATTTCCATGTTTAGAAGAATTGCTGAGGATTAGCGGAGTTGAGATTGGAGGAAGCAGACCAGGACTGAAGACTGTTCAGAGTGAGAGGTGCTGACCACAGCTGCCTCCCAGAAGGTGAGACTGTGAACATATTAGGCCACAGTAAGATGGTCAAATTCACAGGAGGGTTTTTTGGAGAGAAGAAACTTGGCCGTAGACTGTTTCAGTGGCATGCACTGGGCTGAAGGTGCCGCCTGCAAACAGCAGGAGGGGAGGGGTGACCGCAGGCGGACAGATGTTTAGATGTAAACAACTATCAATTAAACATGATTAAGTATGTATTTGGTTCAGAGCAACAATCTCTAGATTAGTGGGTCTCACTTAGTAAGCATCTGCAAGTTATTTTACATATTTAACTGTGTTCCCACTTTATGAGACAAGGGGATCTCGGGGAATTAGGCAAAGTTTCCAGTTAGCTGGCTGTAAGTCAGGAGAGAGGGCGGTCAGGGCATGGAACCCTAAAGCTGGTGTGTTAGGAGGAACTGCCTTGGGCTCACTCAGATCTCTTATTCCAGAAAGGGAGCTCTGCTAGTGTGATTCCCATCATCCGTCTCCTTCCCTCACTGGGGCCCCATCAGGACTACTCAGAAGGAGCTGTGTGTGTTCAGCTTTGCCTACTCCCTGCTCCCTCTGGGAGCGTCTACCTCTCCCTGAATGTCTGCCCAGAGGGTCTTTCATCAGGAAGGACGGTAAGGCTCCAATGGGGCATCTGTTCATTTACCCCTGGAATGATGCAAGGTCCTGGGTAGGGCAACAGGATCACTGTAGGGCAGCCCTTCTGAGACCCAACACCTTGGTCTCCCCATCACCCTACTTCCTTTCATGGTGCGGTGAAGGACTCTGTGCCATGCACACATTGGTTCACATGTCCTCATTCCTGCACTGATGCTGGTACCGGACACTGCTATCACCCTGTCTTGGGTGACCTACCTGTGGCCACAGCCCACTGATACCATGCCCTGGGTAAACCTCCAGGAGCAACTGCTGTGTCCCAGAGACAGTGGGGCCGAGTCTCTGATCTAGACCAGGTGCCAAAACCGAGGGCAAAGGCTTCCACTTTGGTTTCTTTTTCTTTCTTTTTCTTTTTTGAGACTGACTCTCACTCTGTTACCCACAGTAAGAGTGCCATGGCATCATGACTCATAGCAACCTAAAACTCTTGGGCTCAAGTGATTCTCTTGCCTCAGCCTTCTGAGTAGCTGGGACTACAGATACTGGTCACCAGGCCTGACCAGTTTTGCTAGTTTTAGTAGAGACGGGTTCTCACTCTTGCTCAAGCTGGTCTCAAACTCCTGAGATCAAGCAATCCACCTGTCTTGGCCTCCCAGAGTGCTGGGATTACAGGCATGAGCCACCTGGCCCATCTGAATCTTTTGACTTCCTCTCAAAAATATTAAAAGCGCTCTACAATTGATATTGGCAATGCTATAAAATCAAGACATCAACGTACAAAGTTTGGTCAGAGAAGATTTTCTCATATTTAATATTTCCTCTCTCTCATTTTCATTTTGCTTTCTGTGTAAAAATTCCTCAGGCTTGTAAACTTTTAGTTTTTAAAAACTATTTTCTCTACAGGTGGAGAAAAGCTAAATCCCCCTGATGAAGGGCAGGAGTGTTGGGTGTGTTCTCACTCTGTCCTCATTGACTGGGAATAAAGATTTCTGCAGTGTTAGAGCTTTGCACCCCGCCCTGGTATTGAACCGTCTGTCTCATGTGGGACATATCAGAATGTGCTTCTTCGTCGTCACTTTAGGTTACAAGGATCAGCTGCAGTCAAGGATTAAGATTGATTGTAGCCAAACACTATGAATGGTTTGTGCCCTTAAAAAACAATGTGGTCCTCTGTAAGGAAGTAAAATGGAAATGATAATAATTTCAATTTTCCCTCATTAATTTAAAATGTAGTTGGTGTCTGGGGGTAAGAGATATAGCATACCATAACAAAAATAAATCCTCAGGTAGTCCATTATATTGTAGAGGAAGATTGTAGGGGCCAGATTTGCTTTGAACAGTTACATTTTCTCCCCAGTGAAAATGTTCAGCCCTTTCCCCAGTGGTGTGGACAGTAAATACACCCTCAGGCTGTGCAGGCGCCTGCATCCCAGAGCAGCCCACAGAAGAAAAAAATCACCAGAAATACTGATGTTCAGTACACAGAAATATTTAGTGACAGATCTTTCAGACGTTTACATATATACTGCATATACTATTTATAAATCACATAAAATGTTCATTTATTTATAATACATACACATATAGCAAGACACATAGCCATGGGTTAAGGGACAGAGCATTCAAAATAAATAGTCACATATCTTCTCAATGTATTTACAAAAATAATTCAGCATTAACTAACTCTCAACAGATGTTCAAGTTGCCACATCTCAACTGAATTTTTTATTTGTTTTCTTTTCTAGTCCTGTGCTAAAATCTTTTTATTTTCTGGGAGCAAAATCTTTGTGAACTTCCAAGTGCTTTGCTAAAAGCACTTCACTCCACCTATGTTCTGTGAGTTCTGAATAGACCACATTTTTGGTCAATTAATTAATGCTACCTATAAAAAAAATGGACTTTCTTGGGCAGTGCCTGTGGCTCAAAGGAGTAACGTGCTGGCACCATACACCCGAGGTGGCAGGTTCAAACCCAGCTCTGGCCAAAAACTGCAAAAAAAAAAAGGACTTTCTTTTTTAATTTTTTTTTTTATTAAATGATAGCTGTATACATTAATGCAAACATGGGGTACAGTGTAGTGTTTTCTGGCGTGGATGTGGGGAAAAGGGAACACTTCTATACCATGGAATACTATGCAGTCCTAAAGAACTTTCTTTTTTACAGATAGCTGTAATTAATTGGTTCTGACATTTATTAAGAGTCATCAACCTGCCTTACTTTCACTGAATAATGAATCATGACCAGTTATGGTTAGCTGTTTATTCTCAGCTCTGTTGAAGTAGATGTTTTTCTCACTGGATACTACACGATCATCCTAAAGCAATAAAGGAATTTGACAATCTGAATCTACTCGCCCTAATCAGGAAGAAGACTCTGGTTACAATATGGAATCTCATTTCCTTCTCAAGGCTTTCCAGTAAATGCTTAACAGTACAGCATGTTGGGCTTGGTGTGGTGGCTCATGCCTATAATCCCAGCAGTCTGGAAGGCCGAAGCAGGTGGATTGTTTGAGCTCAGGAGTTTGAGACTAACTTGAGCAAGAGAGAGACCAGTCTCTACTAAAAATAGAAAGATTACCTGGCTGTCATGGTGCATGCCTGTAGTCCCCAGCTACACAGGGAGCTAGTGCAAAAAGATCACTTTAGCCCAGGAGTTTGAGGTTGCTGTGAGTGGCACAGCACTCTACCCAGAGCCATAGAGTGAGGCTCTGTCTCAAAAACAAAACAAAACAAAGAACAGTACAGAAAGTCTGAGTTGAAGCTGAAGAAAACTAGAAAGATGAGTAAAGAGGCCCTTTACAGATGACCATGATAATTTTCCAAAGGTGTCATTAACATAAGAGATGTCGTCCTGAACCACACAAACACATTCTTCAATTAAGATGTTTTAAAGATTCTGAGTCTTTAAGTCAGTAAGAAAAGCTCAGTGCCAGAGTCTCTGCTGTAGGTGCTGTTATTTTTGAAAATGAACATGCCTTGGCTGGTTAAAATATTAGAAATGAGGGTAAAATGCTTTCCTCAGTATTACCAGGAATTTTGTCTTTAGCTCTGTGTTTAATCTTAAAACCGAGGACATTATAAAAATGAAAACTCTTTAAGAAATAAGTCATAGGCAGCTCTTTAAACTTGCTTAATCATTTCAACATCTTATCACATGATATTAGTATTATTTAGATTTTGAGAAAGTAAAAAGCAGTTATTACCAGGTAATGTCACAGCAAGGTCACAGCCTGGGCCCTGGACAGTAGGATCACAACGCCCTTTGCCTTTGCCCTGACAGCTCCATCTCGGTGGAGGTCATCTCCCAGCAGGATAGAACAGGGTTCTCTTCAGAGAGCTGCAGAGTGGACCAAAGATAGAGGCCAGGGTATGGGGTGATGTGGTCTCCATCTCCGCCTGCCTGTAGCTGTGGCTGGGCAGCCACAGGAACTCACCCTTGTCGACACACTACCACGGCCAATTCTTCATTTGGTCTCAGAAATCCTTGGCAAACAAGCTTTCTAACATGGACATGTCCTCAGTGCTCAGAGTTAAGGAGAGTTTTCTCAAAATATTAAGAAATATTCTGTGTTTGGGCCGTGCCTGTATCTCACTGGGTAGGGTGCTGGCCACATACCCTGAGCCTGGCGGGTTTGAACCCAGCCCAGGCCTGCTAAAACAACAATGACAACTGCAACAACAATAGCAACAGCAACAGCAACAAAAATAGCCGGGCGTTGTGGCAGGTGCCTGTAGTCCCAGCTACTTGGGAGGCTAAGGCAGGAGAATTGTTTAAGCACAAGAGTTGGAGGTTGCTGTGAGCTGTGACACCATAGCACTCTACCAAGGGTGACATAGTGAGACTCTGTCTCAAAAAAAAAGTTATATGTGTGCCCATCACTCAGACAGTGTGCACTGTACCCTTACGTGGGAATGTACACCTCCCCCCTCACCTACTTGATTTGGTAAGTGTTAGGTCCATATAGGCATATGTTAATTGAGTAGTTCCAATTTAACAGTAAGAACATGTGTTTGTTTTTACATACTTGTAATAGTCCACTTAGAATGGTCTCCAGTTCTACCCAAGTTGTTATAAAAGGTATCAGTTCACCCCTTTTTTCTATACTCCATGGTATACATATACCACATTTTATTAATCCACTCCGTGGGCCCTTGGGTTGTTTCCACATCTTTGCAGTTGTGACTTGTGCTGCTATAGACATTCAGGTACAGGTGTCTTTATAAAATGCCTTTGGAGCTGTATGTTCTTAAGCACCTCAGGTGACCCTGGGGCTCATCCAGGTTTGGGATATGCCTTCCCTCCTTGGAAAGGAGTTGGACTGGTTTCTCAGAAAGTAAGAGAGCAAGTTCTGAGAGGAAGTCGTCAGTCGCCTCAGGGCTGTGCTCCGGCAGCTCCCATAAGTAGCCTATGTACCTCCCAGGGGGCAACTCCCGGGTGTCACATGGGAACAAATGAGCTAGGTCTCAGTGGCAGCTCAGGAGTCTTTTCCTTCTCTGTGAGGAGCCCACAGCACCTGTGTGGCACTTCTTACCTCACATCTGGCTTTGAGGACAGGCTGACTTGTGAGTCCCACTTCAGTCTCTCAGGTGCTGGGTCACTCATCTTTTGAGGGTTTTTTTTTTTTGTTTGAGATAGTCTCAAGCTGTCTCCCTGGGTAAAGTTACGTAGCATCACAGATCACAGCAACCTCCAACTCTTAGGCTTAAGCCAGCAGTTCTCAACCTTCCTAATGCTGCAGCCCTTTAATATGGTTCCTGTGGGTCACAACAAAGGTTGAGAATCACTGGCTTAAGCAATTCTCTTGTCTCAGCCTCCCAAGTAGCTGGGACTACAGATGCCTGCCACAACACCCATCTATTTTTTGGTTGCAGATGTCATTGTTGTTTGGCGGGCCCAGGCTGGATTTGAACCCACCAGCTCTGGTGTATGTGGTTGGTGCCCTAGCTGCTTGAGCTACAGATGCCAAGCCCACTCATCTTTTTGAAGTCACAGCTCCCTCACCTGGAAAATGGGTAGACTCTGCACTGCGCAGAGGTGGGTCAGCACCTAGCACCTTGCCCACCAGACGGCAGCTTGCGCTCTAGCCTTAGAGTCCCCCAGTGTACACACACCCTCCACACTCCCTCCTAGCACAGGGCCCACACAGCACTGCTACTCACCTTGTCAGTGGTTCAATAACTTAGGGTCAACCATGAAGTAAGTGTGGGTTGTCCAAAGATGTCTTTCCCTCACCAGGTACAATGGATAGAACATCCATAGTTGACCACCTTCTCAAGTTGACCTGATTTTCATAGATAGGACATGTACCACTAGTAAATATCAGACAGTAGACCTAGTCCTTATATTGACCAGTTTGTTACAGATCCTTGAGTGGTCATCTTACAGTGGTTCTACTCTATTTCCAAGACCCAGAAGTCTGAGAACCACAGCTATTGAGCTATTGATCATAAACCGGACATCTCAAGGGAATAAGGGAAGGCCACAGGATTGCAAGTTGAGGGCTTCTGGCTCTGTGACTGTCCACTTTAATTAATTGTAGGGTAGATTATGTCAACTCTGTAAGCTTCAGTTTCTCTGTCAATAAAATGCTGCTGAGCAGAAAGTTACATGTCCATTCAAAGCCAAAGGAAGAGGAGGAAAGCTTCCCCGGACTGGCTGACTTGATTGGAATCCAGCTGGGAAGTTGTGAGGAGGTGGGGTTAAGCACCCACATGATTAAGGGTGCTTAAAATTAAATTATAGGTATTTAGAATTGAAGGAGCCAAGAGAGATCATCTGCAAAGCAAGCTGTCACTGAGTTGTACCTCTGGGGCCTGAGTCAGGGCAAGACGAGGCCTGTGCCTTATACAGCTCCCAGGGAAGAGAAGATGAGAATGTGTCTATCTTAATTTTATGATCATAACCAACTTCTCTTTCAAATGGCCTGAAGTAACTAAGAATAAACCAAAAACTAAGGGAAGCCCTCTGCTGGACTCTAGCATTTAAAGATAACGAAGACTCATCCTGGTGTGAAAGAACTGTAAACCACAAACCACAGTGCAACGGAAGTGCCCTGTGAGGCCCTCTCTACTGGCTACAAGCAGAAAATCCTGCTTGGCAACACACCCTGCCTTGGATAAAGTCAACCTTCAGAAGACTAGTAATTGGTCTGGTTTTTTTCTTGTGTTTTATGATTTTCTTATATTTCATGATTTTCATTGCTATATGATGAATGAATATAAGTCTACACTGTAAATATTTTCTTTTTTTTTTTGAAGCCCTATAAAGTCTTTGCAGGGAAATTGGTAAGTATCAAAGACAGCACAGGACTCTGCCCTTAGGAGGGATAATGGTGAGTAGCCCAAGGGTGTGATTTGTGGGGCCCCAAAATACTTTACTATAGTGAGTTGAATTGTTCCCCAAAAATATGTCCAAATCCTACCCCTGTACCTTTGAACATGACCTTATTTGGAAATAAGATCTTTATAGGTATAATTAAGATAAGGATCTCAAGATCATCCTGGATTTAGGGTGGGCCCTAATCCAGTGACTGGTGTCTTTACAAGAGAGAAGAAAGAGATATTTGAGACAGACGTAGAGAAGAAGGCCACATAAAGATAGGAGTTGGAGTGATGCACCTCTAAGTCAAGAAATGCCAGGAGTTGTCAGCAATCCCCAAAAGCCAGGAGCAAGGCATGGAATGGATTCTCTTCTGAGCCTCCAGAGGAACCAACCCTACCAATATCTCCAGAATTCTGGGAGAATAAGTTTTGGTGGTTTTAAGTCACCTACTGTGTGTAATTGGCACAGCAGCCCTGAGAAACAAGACACAGTTAACCACTATGTGACCGGTACCTTCCACCTAAGGCCACATGAAGGTCTTTTCAAATACAAAAGGAACACCATTAACTGGAGTGTTGTCTGGAGAATACAGTAAGTCCTCCTTATCCATGCAGTGGATACCTGAAAGCACAGATAGTACTAAATGCTATTTATACTATTTTTTCCTATATTACATACATGTATACCTGTGATAAAGTTTAATTTAGGAGTTAAGCACAGTAAGAGATTAATAACTAATAATATTGATAAAATAAAACAAATTATGACAATATCCTATACTAAAAGTTACATAAATATGGTCTTTTTCAAAATACAGTAGAACCTCAGGGGACTATAACAAACTAGTCAACATAAGGAACTTCTACTGAGTACATGTGCATGACCAGTCTATGAAAATTAGATCAACGTAAGGAGATGGTCAATGTAGGGAGGTCGTCAACTACAGAGATTCCACTGTACTGTTTGTTACATAGCTTTAAAATAGCAAAAACCTAATATGGTAATGAGTAGACTGTAATAAATCCTCAAACTCTGCAGTTTGGGTCTGCAGTTCAGCCATGAACCTGACCCTGATGGACTTTATCAGGGATCAGCTGAGCTTGACTTTAGGTTAAGACTTGGTTTCAGGGTGGCACCTGTGACTCAGTGAGTAGAGCACCAGCCCCATATACTGAGGGTGGCGGCAACCCACCCAACCAAACTGCAACAAAAAAATAGCCAGGCTTTGTGGCGGGGGCCTATAGTCCCAGCTACTTGGGAGGCTAAGGTAAGAGAATTGCCTAAGCCCAGGAACTGGAGGTTGCTGTGAGCTGTGATGCCATGGCACTCTACCAAGGACAATAAAGTGAAACTCTTATCTACACACACACACACAAAAAAGACTTGGTTTCAGATATCTCCTTATGTCTCCTCATTCTTGAACCAGTAGTTATCTGGGTTATATTCTGGAAGATTGAAGAAAGTGCAAGAAGCCAAATTAAGTGGTTTGACCTTGTCAAAGGCTCTGCTTAGGTAGTATCTGTTCATACTTTCATTGGTCTACACAAGTCTGTGGCCAAGTCCCAAGTCAACAGGGCAAGAATGTTCACTCTACCTACTCCAGTGGGAGACGCTACAGAGTTTGATTGCAAAAGACAGTATGTGGCTTATTCCACTTCTGTTGCCATGAAGAAATACTTTATGAAGAAGGTTTAGTCAGTTCCTGGCTCTACGGACTATATGGTGTTCCCAAGCAATTTTAGAACTCTTTTTCTGGAATGGCCATCAGAACTGTCACTGTATGAGATCTGACAATTAAGTTCAGAATTCATCCTAGAAAAAGTGCTTTGAAGGGTGAACTAGGCACTGGCATCAGTGCATAGCTTCCTAAGGAGAGTACTTCAGAGGTGACCATATCGATATTCGGCATTGAGGTTGAATCACTTTTTCTAAGATGAGTTCATAGACTTAATTGTCCAACCTCATACAAGAAGCATTGCACTGGCATTTGCATATGGTGAGGGCCTCAGATAGATAGCTTCCTGTCATGGCAGAAGGGGGAGAGGAGCCAGCGTTTGCAGAGGTCACAGGGTGCGAGAGGAAGCACTAGAGAGATGGGGGGAGGAGGTGCCAGGCTCGTTTAAACGACCAGTTCTCTCAGGAATATGCCACCAGGCCATTCATGAGAGTCTACCCCCACAATGCAAGTAACCCCCACTAGCCCCACCTGCAACACCTGGGATCAAATTCCAACAGGAGACTTGGTGGCCAAACAAACCATGTGCAAATCATAGCAATATGTAATTCTGTTATACAGAGGAAGAGAAAAATTAAGAGCAATAACCTAGAAAAGGGAATAGGTGTGGGAGTATGGGAAATCCTACGTCACAGTCATGGGTCCACCACTAAGACCCTTGACTAAAGGACATCCTTCCTGATCCACAAAGGTCATCTTCTCCAAACAAGAGTCTCATTTTGGAAAGAACTCATATGGAGTGATCAAAGAGAAAAGATGAGCAGATATGCCAGGAGTTCCCGAAGGCACATTGAACCCTGAGGAGGACTTGAGGGTAGAAACAGAAAGACAAAAGAAGTTCGATTCCTGATGCCTCTGAAAAAAAATGTTGAATTCTCCCTGGTCTGCTTACCTGAGTATTTCTTTCTAGTGAGAGGATACATCCCTATGTGTTGAAACCTCCCTTTTTCAAGGCCCTGTTACACACAGCCAAATGCATTTCCTAAGTGATTCAGGTACTGTAATTAGTCAGGACTGTGCCCAACTTATAAAGTAAGTTTGGTAAAATCCTAGGCTATGGGACATAGGACTCTGGAACTGAAACGACTGCATTTATAGTCATCTGGGTGATCTCAAGAATTTGATGTGCTAAGAATAAAAAGTGAATAGGATACAAATTTAGTTGAGTTCCTTTGAGTAAGAAAAATTTCTTAAGCCCGGCATGATGCAAGTAGGAGTTTTTTTTTTTTTGAGACAGAGTCTCAAGCTATTCCCCTGGGTAGAGTGCCATGGCATCACAGCTCATAGCAACCTCCAACTCGGGCTCAAGCGAGTCTCCTGCCTCAGCCTCCCAAGTTGCTGGGACTACAGGCGCCCACCACAACGCCTGGCCTTTTTTTTTGGTTGCAGCCATCATTGTTGCTTGGCGGGCCCGGGCTGGGGATTCAAACCCGCCACCTTAGGTGTATGTGGCTGGCGCCTTACCACTTGAGCCACAGGCGCCAAGCCGCAAGTAGTTTTAAATGAGCTTTCTTGGCCTGTCTCACCCTCTTGCACCTCTGCCATCTGCCATGAGAAGAATGTACCAAGGAGCAGCCGGTGCCAGGTGGATCAGAGACAGGTAGAGTATAACTGCACTTAACCGCAGCCTAGACTCAAGTCCAAGACAAACCTGGCAGAGCCACCATCAACTGAAAGTCTGTGAACTAGAAATCAGTAAAGAAATGTTATTGTAAGCTACTAAAGTCTTAGGGGTTGTTGATCCTGCAACATTATGCAGCAGACATTTATGGGAAACACCCAATGTTTCTACCTATCTACCATCCCTTTTCTCATTCTACTAACGACAATTACACTTTCTTTGGGAGCCCTGCCAAAAGATGGTTCTGGCAGACAGCCAGTCATGATACCTCAACCCAGAAGTGGACATATCATGAGTCCACTCAAAGCAGCAGGAAAGAGGAAGAAAGAAAAGAGCACCCTTCCTTTTTAAAGATCTATGGTTAACAGAATAATGATCTCCCCAATGATGTTTATATCTGAATCCCCAGAACCTCAGAACACATTAGATTGCACGGCAAAGGGGAATTAAGGTTGCAGATGCAAATCAGATTGCTAATCTACTGACTTTAAGATAGGGAGATTATCCTGGATTACCCAGATGGGCCCGGGATAATCAGAGGTCCTTAAGTGTAGAAGAGGCAGGCAGAACAGTCAATGTCAGGGATGCAATGAAAGAATGATTCAACTGGCCTTTATTGACTTTGAAGGTGGAAGGAGCCACTGGTCAAGGCATGAGGCAGCCACTAGAAACTAGAAAAGGTAAACGGACGTAGTGGTTCACGCCTGTAATCCTAGCCCACTGGGAGGCCCAGGTGGGAGGATCCCATGAGCTCAGGAGTTTGAGACCAGCCTGAACAAGAGTGAGACCCTGTCTCTACTAAAAATAGAAAAATTGGGTATTGTGGCAAGTGCCTGTAGTCCCAGCTACTTGGGAGGCTGAGATAGGAGGGTTACTTGAGCCCAAGAGTTTGAGGTTGCTGTGGGCTATGATGACCCCATGGCACTCAACCCTAGTGCAACAGTGACTCTCTGTCTCAAAAAAGGAAAGAAAGAAACTAGAAAAAGTAAGGAAACAGATTCTCCCCCCCAGAGCCCCCAGAAGAAACAGCCCTTCCTAGGCTTCGATGTAGCCTAGTCATATCAGACTTCTGGCCTCCAGAGCTGCAAGACAGTAAGTTGCAGTTGTTTTAAGTGGCTAAAATTGTAGTCAGCTGTTACAATGATACAGGATCTTTCCATAAAGGACCACACATACCTCTGCTTATGTATCATTGACCAGAGTTTAATCACAGAGCCTAGCTACAAGATAGACTAGGCACATTGCCAACCTCAATAAAATCAGGATGTCAATGCCAGGGAAAGGGAGAATGTATGTTGGATAGACCAAAACAGCCTCAGTCACAGAATCCCGTTCTTCCAGCCATGGTGACTTTCCACAGGGGGGCATATGACTTAACAGACCAGCTCCTCCCTGAGATTTTACTTGGACATTCGAAGAAACATCTCCTCCTGGAGTTATTATTGGTACTTACCCTTCAGGCGTCCTCAAACTACGGCCCGCATGCAGCCCGCCTAGGACATTTATCCGGCCCACCAGGTATTTTTGCTCCCGATGCCTGTCCTGCTCAGCAGCCAACTCGTCCTGGGGCCCACAGTCCGGCCCTCCAACAGTCTGAGGGACAGTGAATGGGCCCCCTGTTTAAAAAGTTTGAGGACCCCTGCGTCTAGACCCTCCCTAGTCACCCCCCTCTCTAGGAGAGAATAAGTTCAATCACAAAAAGATAGGGTGACCAGACATTTTGGCGGGACAGCCCCGCTTTTCAACAATTTGTCCTGCGTCCCGCGGCGTTTTAAAAAAGTCCCGATTTTTGGAAAGAATGCACGAACGGGCTGGAGAACAAGAAGGGAATATACGGTTTTTGGCCGCCATATGGCTATTTCGCCAGAATATGAGTTTTATATTATTTTTGTTAATTTTATAATGTTAAACTGTA
>CAUYQV010080069.1:0-15205 GCA_963574575.1 Galagoides demidoff
CCTGTGGTCCCAGCTACTTGGGAGGCGGAGGCAGGAGACTCGCTTGAGCCCAGGAGTTGGAGGTTGCTATGAGCTGTGATGCCATGGCACTCTACCCAGGGGGATAGCTTGAGGCTCCGTCTCAAAAAAAAAAAAAATTAAATTTAAATTAATGTTAAATTAATGTGGTCCATCCAGTGTCCACCTCACCCTCGAAGGCCTGGAAGGAACCAGAAAGTACAAAGGTTAATGCCCTTACCAGCTTCCCTCTTCCAGGTGGGGATGGGCAGGATGCCCCTCAGCCTGGCCTCCTTCCTCTGGCCTCTACCTGTGAACTCCAAATGCCAGTGTCTCAGCCCTGGGAGGGAAGATGTTTGAGCCAAGCGCTTGGACGCCTCACCTCATTCAGTAGGCACAATGATTCTGAGAGGTCAGTGTCACCATCCCCAATTTGCAAATGGGGAAACTGAGGTAACAGAGACCAGGTGACTTACCCTAGGTCCGTTCTGCTCCCACCCCCTGTTGTCTGGCTAGAGAGAAAGGACAGGAACTGGGGGTCCCTGAGGCTGCTCCCATGTTCCCCATTTGTCAGGTCTAGCTCTAGAGCTGGAGGCATCCCTCAAGGCAGTTGCCAGAGCCCAGAGGAAGGAGCCTAGCCTGAGGGGCATCCTGCTCACCCCCACTTGGAACAGGGATGCTGGTAAGGGCATTAATCTTTCTATTTTTTTTTTTTGTAGAGACAGAGTCTCATTTTGTCGCTGCCCTCGGTAGAGTGTAGTGGTGTCACAGCTCATGGCAACCTCGAACTCCTGGGCTTAGGTGATTTCTCCTGCCTCAGCCTAATCTTTTTACTTTCTGATTCCTTCCAGGCCTTTGAGGGTTTACATGGCCTTAGCAACATCTTGGTTCCCAGAATCTCTCATCAAAAAGGATTCTGCAGCTTGGCACCTGTGTCTCAAGCGGCTAAGGCGCCAGCCACATACACCTAAGGTGGTGGGTTCAAATTCAGCCTGGACCCACCAAACAATAATGGCTGCAACCAAAAAATAGCCGGGCGTTGTGGCAGGCACCTGTGGTCCCAGCTACTTGGGAGGCAGAGGCAGGAGACTCACTTGAGCCCAGGAGTTGGAGGTTGCTGTGAGCAGTGAAGCCATAGCACTCTACCCAGGGGGACAACTTGAGGCTCTGTCTCAAAAAAAAAAAAGGATTCTGGGAGGCTGGGCCAGTTCAGGGATGCCCAGAGGCCAAGGCAGACCTGAATTTCTGCTTTTAATATTCTCTTTCTGGCTCCCAGCCTTGTTATTATCAAGCCTATCAAATGCTAGCAAAGGCTTGTAGCCTGCAGGACACACACAGGCTGGCCCACAGCAGGTTTAGAGAAATAGGAGGGAGGTGGAGTGGGCTGGAGGTGTAAAGTTTACCAATAATACCCTATCAATCCCTGCTTAGCCCCAGGGAGGGTAGGGGAGGTGGGAACCAGGCCGGCTTCAGGCTTTACACAGAGGTGGGGCTGACAGAACCTGATGAACATCCAACAAGGACTCTGGATCACAGGAGGCAACTTGAGGCCCATCCTGTTTTTATTTCTGGGATTGGCATCTGTGCTTCTTCCCTCAGTTCTGGATGGTTCTGTGTCTTCTGATGTTGATGGCTTATTAAAGGGATTCTAGAAAATGATACCTCCAGGATTAGAGACAAATATACAGTAGCCAACATTATTCCAGGCACATGGTAGGTACTGAACAAATCGGCTGTTTTCTTTCGTAAGGGAAAGTAGAAGGACCAGCAGATCTGATGTCAGATAGATCATGGTCTGGGTCCTGGCTCTACCCACCCTCACCCCCCAGCTGGGTGACCCTAGACAGGTGATTTCACCTCTCTGAATCTCCCTTCCCTAATCAGGAAGCAGAGATAAGAGGGTCTACTTAGCTTTTCTGGTGGTTGTGGAAATTAAATGAGGCCAAGTGTGTAAGGGTCCCAGCCCATGCAGGGGCTCCACCAATTATAGCAGTAATTATCACATTTAAGGAGTGTCAATCTGGGAGCAGGTTCCCAGGTGGGGCCAAGGCTCCTCCTGGAGCCTCCCCTGTGCCTGATTCCCTCCACCCCGTCTCTGCCCCAGCTCCCACCCCTCTGCTGGGTATCTTCTCAAAGAGCCAACGGGAAGCTGTGTCCACTCTGGGAAGGGAGGAGAGGAGAAATAAATCTTTCTTGACTTTGGAAAGCAAACTGTTAACTACCCGGGTTCTCAGCAGCCTGCTTGCTGGGTAAACATTTGCCAAGCTGATGCCATTGATTAATCCCTTAGCACCAAGGCTGAAGTGCAGATGTCTGGGTATGGGCTGCTGTGGGGAGGGTCCAGGAACTAACCTGAGGGAGGCCGGGCAGAGCTTCTGAAGTCTTCAATGAGTCTAATTCAGGAGGAAGGAACAGAATGACTTCAGGAACAGTGTTTGAGATGCAACTGCCCTCAGCCCATCCAGTCCTGCTGTTCCCCAGACCCCCACCACTGGAATAACAGTGCCCAAAGGAGTGGCGAGGGCCGAAAGCTCAGGCTGCAGCATGAGGCCTGGGCTGTGTCCTGTGTGTGAGGGCCTGGATCAGGGATGCCTGCCCTCTTCAATCCCTGGCTCGCTCTGGAACATAGAAACCTACCTTAGAAGATGCAGAGACCCACCTCCCAGAGGAGGGGAGCCCAGACCCTGGGCATGTCCAGGAGGATCTGGTTTGAAGATAGACTTGGGTGGGCTGTAATTATTCACATGTACGTACCTGCAGTTTGCCAAGCACTTTCCCCCATGTTATCTCATCCAATGAATCCCAGAATAAACCCATAAAGAGGGTTTATTAGACCCCTGTGATACCATGCTTCAAATCCAGGTTCCGATACTCACTGGCTGTGTAGTCCTGGGGCAATCACCTCTCTGAACCTCACTAACCTCATTTATAAAATGGGGAGAAGAGCCACCTGCCCTGGCTGTTTTGCTGTGAAGTTTAAATGAAATCCTGGTTCTAGAGAGCTCGGTAGTGCCTGGCATATGGTCAACACGTCCCTCAAATACTCTACTTTATAGAATGCGAAAATGAGGCTCAATCACTGTCAAATTATAATGCTCTGGCTGGTCACAGTGGCTCACGCCTGCAATTCCAGCATTCTGGGAGGCCAAGGCAGGAGGATCCCTTGAGGTCAAGAGTTCAAGATCAGCCTGAGCAAGAGTAAGATCCGGTCTTTACTAAAACTAGAAAAGTTAGGTGGGTATGGTGGTATATGCCTGTAGTCCCAGCTACCCAGGAGGCTGAAGCAGAAGAATCACTGGAGCCCAGGAGTTTCAAGTTGCAGTGAGCTGCATGATGCCCAGACAACAGAGACTCTATTTAAAAAAAAAAAAAAAAAAATTGGCTCAGCACCTGTAGCTCGAGTAGCTAAAGCACCAGCCACATACACTAGAGCTGGCAGGTTCGAATTCAGCCCAGGCCTGCCAAACAACAATGACAACTACAACCAAAAAATAGCTGGGCGTTGTGGCAGGCACCTATGGTCCCAGCTACTTGGGAGTTGGAGGCAAGAAAATTGCTTAAAACCCAGGAGTTGGAGGTTGCTGTGAGTGGTGATGCCACAGCACTGTACCCAGGGGGACAGCTTGAGGCTCTGTCTCAAAAAAAAGAATAGGGTGGGTAACCCCTGTAGCTCAAGGAGTAGAGTGCTGGCCCCGCCCAAAAAAAACTGCAAAAAAAAAAAAATGGGGGCAGTGCTTGTGGCTCAGTGGGTAGGGCGCCAGGCCCATATACCCAGGGTGGCAGGTACAAACCCAGCCCCAGCCAAACTGCAACAAAAAAATAGCCGGGCATTGTGATGGACGCATGTAGTCCCAGGTACTCGGGAGACTGAGGCAAGAGAATCACCTAAACCCAGGAGTTGGAGGTTGCTGTGAGCTGTGTGATGCCACAGCACTCTACCAAGGGCGACAAAATAAGACTCTGTCTCTACAAAAATAAATAAATAAATAAATAAATACAAATTAAAAAAGTATAATCCTCTAATTTTTTTTTTGAGACAGAGTCTTACTTTGTCGCCCTCGGTAGAGTGCTGTGGCATCATAGCTCACAGCAACCTCAAACTCTTGGGCTCAAACAATTCTCTTGCCTCAGCCTCCCAAGTAGCTGAGACTACTGGTTCCCCTTCACATTGCTCGGCTATTTTTTTTTTTAAGAGATGTGGTCTTGCTATGTCTCAGGCTGGGTCTGGAATCTGTGAGCTCAGGCAATCCACCCATCTCAGCCACCCAGAATGTTCAGATAATAGACGTGAGCCACCTCGGCCGGCCTAATCCTCTAAATGTTAAAAAATATTATCATACATAGGGAATATGTATCTATGTTATATTTTAGTCATTCATGAGGAAATGATCGGATTGAAAAAGCTGGTCCAGAAGACTCACTGGTGACAGTCAAGGAAGCACGAAGAATTCTGGAACGAGATTGCTAGTTAGGTTCCAAACAGGCAATGCCCCATAGTGCATGACCTGTAACATTTGAGGGGTGATGTCTACTGGTGAGAAATCATTAGTGATGGCTAGGTATAGTAGCTTGTACCTGTAATCCTAGCACTCTGGGAGGCTGAGGTGGGTAAACTGCCTGAGCTCATAGGTTCAAGACCAGCGTAAGCCAGAGTGAGACCCCCATCTCTAAAAATAGCTGGGCATTCCAGTGGGTGCCTGTAGTCCCAGCTACGCAGGAGGCTGAGGCAAGAGGATCACTTGAGCCCAAGAGTTTGAGGTTGCTTTGAGCTGTGATACCACGGCACTCCACCAAAGGTTGACAAAATGAGACTCTGTCTCCAAAAAAGTCCTCCTCCAGACCTTCCTACTCTGGAAAGCCTAGACTTGTTACCCCTTTAGGCTGATGATAAGAAAATGAAGGCCCAGAAAAGGGACATGACTTGTCCAAGATCACACACCGTGCCTGGGAAAGAAATAGAGGCCAGACCTGCTTTGCCCCACCCCCCACCCTGGATCCTCTGGATGGCTTCCCTGGCCCTGTACCAAGTGGGGTCTAGGTGTGGGTTACCCATTATGAACAGGAACTGCTCTTTATCCTGGGGGCGCCTTGTGGAGGGGCAGATTCACTCCAGCTGAAGCTGGTTGGTAGTGGGGAGTCTCGTGGTGAGTCACCATGGTTTGCGATCATCTGGATTATCTGTGCTCAAGCAAGAGCTGAAATCCCTGGAGCTTCCTGAAACCTCCAGCGCCCCCTCACTTGCTAATTTTGCAGTGAGACACCCTGGCAGCCCAGAGCTGGAGGCACAGACTGAGCAGACAAGAAGCAGCAGATGGGTTTCCACGGTGATCTTCTCTTCTAGTCCAAGTGTCTTCCTTCTTCCTGAATAGAGGGGGAGGTGCAGCAAGAAGAACAGGGATGTAGGAGGGCAAAACCCAGGTCCTGGTTCCTAATTTCCCCCCAGACAGAATGCTTGGCACTCCTTAGGCAAGTGGTCTCATTCCCTGGGTCTGAGAAGAGACAGAAGGATGCCATTTGTTAGGTGCTTGCTCCATGCCGAATGCTATACGTTCATTTTCTCATGTAAGTGATCCTCTTCCAGTAAGCCTGTGATAAAAGAGCCATACTTAGCATCCTCGTTTTACTGATGAGGAAACAGAAGCACCGAGAGGTGAGGTGGTTTGCGCAGGAACACACAGCTTGTTAAGAGCACTTGATCTCTTAACCATAGCACTGCACTGTGCCCCTTCCTCTCTGCAGGCCAGAGCCATTCCTTCCAGAACTTTCAGGCGCAGCCTGAAGAGGAGAGAAGGGAGGGAACCCCAAGCAGAGAAGGGATACTTCAGATGAAGCAAGGTGTTGTTAGCCCCCCTCTCTCAGTGGGCATCTTGGCCAATAGGACACTTGGCACCTCAGGCAGGAAGCACCCTATGCCAGGCAGCTGCCAGGTGGCTGTCACACCACCACAGCGAGGACATGAATGCCACAGTGCTCACAGCCCCAGGAAGCCTCCAAAGCTCTTCCTTGTCCTCACATTCACATGAAAGCCTGCCCTCCTCCTCCCAGAAGCCTTCTAGCTTTGAACCAGAGGCCAAGACTTCTCCTTCTCCTCACTGCTGGCCTCTCCCTTCTGCCCTGGCTTATTCCCATCTCCCTGAAGTGGCAGCTTCTGTCCCAGTGATCAGAGGCCCTACAGGTATAAGATGGGTATTCCTTGTGACTGTGATGAGCACAGAAGAAGATGGGGGGGCTGGCCTGGTGGCTCAAGCCTATAATCCTAGCACTCTGGGAGGACGAGGAGGGTGGATTGCCTGAGCTCGTGAGTTTGAGACCTGCCTGAGCCAGAGCGAGACCCTGTCTCTAAAAATAGCCAGGTGTTGTGGTGGATACCTGTAGTCCCAGTACGCTTTGTCCCAAGAGTTTGAGGTTGCTTTTTGAGCCATAACGCCACGACACTCTACCAAGGGTGACGAAGTGAGACTCTGTCACAAAAAAAAAAAAAAACAAAAAAAAAAAAAAAAAAAAAGAAGAAGAAAAGCATGGGGGTTCCGGAACCCTTGGGAGATCCCTGAGATTTATTTATTTATTATTATTTTTAAAGACAGAGTCTCACTGTGTCACCCTGGGTAGAGTGCTGTGGCATCACAGCTCACAGCAACTTCAAACTCTTGGGCTTAAGTAATTCTCTTGCCTCAGCCTCCCAAATAGCTGTGACTACAGGCATGTTGTGCCACAATGCCCAGCTATTTTTTTTTTATTGCAGTTGCCATTTTTTTTTTTTTTTGAGACAGAGCCTCAAGCTGTCCCCCTGGGTAGAGTGCTATGGCATCACAGCTCACAGCAACCTCCAACTCCTGGGCTCAAGTGATTCTTCTGCCTCCGCCTCCCAAGTAGCTGGGACCACAGGCACCCGCCGCAACGCCAAGGTATTTTTTGGTTGCAGCCATCATTGTTGTTTGGCGGGCCTGGGCTGGATTCGAACCTGCCACCTTAGGGTTATGTGGCTGGCGCCTTAGCCACTTGAGCCACAGGAGCCGAGCCGCCATTGTTGTTTATTTGCTGGCCGGGGCGCGTTCAAACGTACCAGTCTTGGTGTATGTGGCTGGCCCCAAAACTACTGTACTACAGGCAACAAACCTTTTTTTTTTTTTGCGCTACAGGATCTCATTCCATCACGCAGACTAGGGTACAGTGGCATCATCATAGCCTACTGCAACCTCAAACTCCCGGGCTAAAGGGATCCTTCTGCCTCTTGCCTCAGCTTCCTAAGTAGCTGTGAATATGGGCAGATACCACTATGCCCAGCTGATTTTCCTATTTTTTGTAGAGATGCGGTCTTACTTTTGCTCAGGCTGGTCTCAAACTCCCGGCCTTAAATGATCCTCTTACCTCAGGCTCCCAGAGTGCTAGAATTACAGGCCTGAGCCACTGCACCCCGCCCCTGAGATCTATTTTTAAGATGAGCCCAGCTCAATCCTGTCTGCCAGGGTGCCCTGCCTTCTCTTTCTCCATCCAAGCCCCAGGGCCACCATATTAATCACAGTCCAGACAAGCCCAGGTCCCAGCTATCTTGAGAGCCTGCCCTGGGGGGATGAAGTTTCGATAAGACTTAATGTGTGTGCATAGATATAGGTATATGAGCATAGCCAGCCAGGGTGCTCAGGGCTTGGGGGTGGGGAAGCTGAGCAGGGTCAGGTATCACCCAAACCCCTAACCTGCTGGCCTTGGCCTCTTAGCCACCCACCCAACCAGTCTCTCACTCATTCAAAGGCATTCTTGGACACTTATACATGTTCGTGCCCGGGATGAGGAGGGTAATGGAACTCTTGATCTTCTTCCTTAAAACTGCTCCCCTCAGTCTCTCTGCCTCATCTGGTGACAACTCCACCCTGCCTGTGGCTTAGGCTAAACCTCACATCTGATCCATCGGCAAATCTGTTGTTCTGCCCTGGCTCAAAATATATCCAGAATCCAACTGTTTCTCACTCCTTCCACCCCTACTACCCTGATCCAAGTCTTCTTGGCTCACTGGGGCTACACTTGGCCCAACCTGGCTCCCTGCTGGTTCCCCCTCATTCTCCCATCCTACTGTCAGCCTCCTCCCTGGAGCCTGCAGGTGTTAGGGCTAAGCCCTCAGGCAGCAGGTAGGCTCCCTCTCCGAGCCTGTGCCCTGGCTAGTCCTCCTGCCTGGAGTGGTATTCCCCTATAAGTCCACTGCATCTCTTCCCTCGCCTTCTCAGGGGATTTAGAGGCCTACCCTAATCCCAGTTAACACCAAAACCCCTGCCTGTCTCTACAGCAGTTACTGCCAAACAGTCTGTGAGACGCTGTATTGATTCACCTTGTTTCTTACCCATTTCCCCTTCCTGGAAGGTCAGCTCCAGGAGGGTGAGACTTTACCTGCTCTATTCACTGCCCTTAGGACCTGCCCTGCCCATAATAGGGGCTCATAAAATAGCTGTCCAATGTGAATGAGTGAGTGACTTGTAGGATGCTGGACTATACCAGTCAAAAAGCTGTCCTTGCCTCCACTGCTGCTATTTCCTATTTCTAAAATCTGACCTGCAGGAGCTCAGAAGTCTTCTCTGACTCCTGGGCTAGGAATCCCCTAACCCCACCCTGTCCCCACCCTTTACCCTGTAATTGTCTGGTTGCCGGTCTCATTGTCCCTGGAAGGTGATCTCTGAATGCAGAGGAATGTCTGTCTCAGTCAAGAGGCAGCATGGAGCAGTGGTTAGAGGGATGGGCCACCTGGGTCCAAATGCTGGCTAAGCTGAGGGCAATGCAGGCAAGTCACTGACGCTCCCTGGGCTTGTTTTCCCATCTGTAAAATGTGGATAATTATAGTGTCTCCCTCACTGGGCTGGGGAAAGGCAGTGTGAGCTGACACTACCTCAGCACTTACAGCATGCTTGGCACGTAGTAGGCATGATGTGGATGTTGGCTCTTACATAGTGTATGGACTGTGCCCCACTCCCAGGCTGTTGAGGGCCCCTGGGGAGATGGGACAAGGCAAGCAGTGGAAAGGAAGCCACCACTTGTTGTGAGCCCCCAGGGGACAGGCCCGGAATTAACCTGGCAACCATCTCATACTGACATTATCATGCCTGTTACAGAGAGAAGGGGACAGAGGCCTGATGCCACCCAGCCAGTAGGGAATATAGGCAGAGTTTCTCTCCAGGTCTGCGGTCTTCCCTTATCAGCCGGAGATCCTGTGTCTTCCCCATTACCCCAGCAGTCCTCCAATGAGTAGCACCACCTGTTCCTGACCCCTCACAGAGCACAGCCCAAGGAAATAATGGGGTGAGTCCCTCAATGGGGCATGGACTAATGGAGAATCAAGTTCAGGAAGAACTTCCCATGTGGACTGGAGCAAAGGCTGGAAGCTGGCTGAGTTTGGGGTGGGGATGCTGAAGGTAGAGACAACCAATCCTGGGGACAGTTGGGGGCACCTACCCACACCCCTAATTCCTTACTTATTTGTTGACTTTCTCATCTACTAATCTGTAGACTGCCCATACTCAGACACCCAGCTGGGCTGACAAGGGCTCAGGTTTCAAATCCCCACTCTGCCACTTCTTAGCTGGGTCACCTTAGGAAGAGTCCATCCCCTCTATGAACTTCACTTTTCTCATATTAATGGGTAAACCTCTGCCTTGGAGGGTTGCTGGAGGATTTAGAGAGACAGAGGCTGTGATAGCTCCTGCCCAACAGTGAGGTGTTGTGCCTCCTGGTTATTATTTCCAGCAATTGAGGAAACTGGTTTGGAAGGGGTTAAGTGGAGACCCTGCCTCCTCGCTGGGAGCGAATCAGGACTGGTCGGGGAGGAGCCGGGCTGCCGCTAGGAATGAGATCGCCACCAGCCAGATGCTGCCTGGAGAGGGACCGGGAGGAGGCGACAGCAGGGCTCAGGGGACACGGGGGCAGGGGCCCTGGCCTCAGCAATGTGACAGCTTCAAACCAGAGGTTGCAGGGCAGCTGCTGGGCTGGGGGAAGGAAAGGCTGAGCTGCCTGAGCTGGGGACAGCAGCAGAGTGGAAGAGGACAGCACTCTGAGCCTTCCTGGCCCCCTAAGCGGGAGATACCAGCTGCTCTTAGGGTCTGACCTCAGCTAACCCTGATGGCCCACATGGGGCACAGGGTCTAATTTTAGCTCCAGCCACAGGGCTCACAGCCCAGGAGTGCCTGCCAGCAAGCAGAAGGACTGTCAGGCAAGAGGAGGGGTGGAAGACCAGCTCTGCTTCCTTCCAGCCTGCCCCCTGGCCACACCATCCCATGGGAGCCCTGAGTTGTCCCCCATGGCCTGGCAGACAGCCCTCCTCTCAGCTGAGGGCAAGGTCACAGGGCACAGCCAGGAGAGCAGAGGGATACAGACTTGCAGTCTGGACAGTAGTTGCATCAGCCTGAGTGGTGCCCAGGGTCAGGGGGCCTGGCTAAAGGGCAAAGACTGTCTTGGTTGTCTAAAGTCTATGGAAGCAGAGTCCTGAGCAGGAAGGGAAATCCAGAAAGCTGGGTTCTACCCAGCCTCCTCATGCATGGCTGACGACTTGCTCTTTGACCTGAGGCAGGCAACTTGCTCTGGATGGGCCTCAGTCTTCCCATCTGTACAATGAGAGCACTGGACTAGAAGCAGCTCCAGTCCCCCGCCCTCAGGGCTCTGCTCCTCCTGTTTGCTGGCAGAGGCCTCCCAGCTTACTGGCTTCCACAGTCCTGGCTGTGGGTGGCCACATGCAGTCGTGGAGAAGGAAGTCCCTCTGGCTGACACTGTCAGCCTCCTGGCTGCTCCTCGTCCTCCTAGGAGGCCTCCCCCTTCTCCGCCCAGCAGTGCCCCCCAGACCTCGACCAGGGGCTCCCCAAGGCTGGCCCCACTGGCTGGATGCAGAGCTCCTGCAGAGTTTCTCCCAACCCGGGGAACTCCTAGAAGATGCCCCTCGACCTCCTCGAGTCTCTCACGGTAGCAGCTGCAACTGGGGAACCTGCTTTGACACCTCGAAGTGCAGGGGTGATGGCCTCAAGGTATTTGTGCACCCAGTGGCGGCAGCGGCCTCACCAATGTCTGAGACCCATCGCAGGATTCTGGCTTTCATTGAGGGCTCACGCTACCACAGCTTCAGCCCTGCTGAGGCCTGCCTCTACCTACTCCTCAGCCTGGACAGCCCAGCTGGAGAATGTGACCCGGTGCCTTCACAATGGAATGGGGGCAAGAACCATCTGGTCCTTAGTCTCCACCCAGCCCCATGTCCCAGAACCTTGCAGCTGGGACAGGCTATGGTGGCCAAGGCCAGCCCCACAGTGGACTCCTTCCGGCCTGGTTTCGATGTGGCCCTCCCTCTTCTCCCTGAAACCTACCCATTACAAGGTGGGGTTTCTGGTCAGCTGCGGCAGCACAGCCCCCTGCCCGGGGTAGCCCTGCTAGCCCTGGAAGAGGAAAGGGGTGGGTGGCGCACAGCAGGCACCAACTCCTCTGCCTGCCTCTGGGATGGGCACTGCAAACAAGACCCTGGACCCAAGCTGTAAGTGAACCTTTCCTCTTGGGGGCTGGATGGGAGGGGGGCTGTGATAGGAGCAAGCCTACAGAGCAGGATAGAGGGCAGGGTTGAGGTGGGAGAACCAGCTGATTCTGGCAAATCATAGGATTGCAGCAGGAGGAAGTCAGGTTAGACAGCAGAGAGCATTTCCATCAAGATGGTGATTTGCCATAAGGGATGTCAAAGGCAGATTTTGGAGTTCTCCCAGGAGAATCTTTTTTTTTTGAGACAGAGTTGCACTTTGTTGCCTCTGGTAGAGTGCTCTGGCGTCATAGCTCACAGCAACTCTAACTCTTGGGTTCAAGTGATCCTCTTGCCTCAGCCTCCCAAGTAGCTGGGACTACAGGTGCCCACTACAAAGCCCAGCTATTTTTAGAGATGGGGTCTCACTATAGCTCAGGCTTGTCTCGAACACTTGAGATCAGGTGATCCACCCACCTTGGCCTCCCAGATTGCTGGGATTACAGATGTGAGCTACCGTGCAGGCCTCCCGGGAGAATCTTTAAAAACATAAAACACAACTCACTTCTACTTACTCCCTTTCCCATGCTCCAATCCTTCTACCCTAATATTTTATTTAACATATGTGTATATAGTGCTTACTCTATACCAAGCACTTTTATAATTAATGATTATAATAAAATACGAAGTACTATCATTTAAGTCAGTGGTTCTCAACCTTCCTAATGCTGCGACCCTGTAATACAGTTCCTCATGTTGTGGTGACCCCCAACCATAAAATTATTTTCGTCGCTACTTCATAACTAATTTTGCTACTGTTATGAATCGTAATGTAAATATCTGATATGCAGGATGTATTTTCACTGGTTGCGACCCACAGGTTGAGAACCGCTGATTTAAGTGTTTGTGTACCAGATGCTAAAGTTCAAAGAGCTTAAGTGACTTATCTGAGGTCACCCCAACTGAGTAGAGCCAGTATTTTAATCCAGAATTACCTATTTCCAAAGCCTTACATATGAGAGTTCTGAGTTTTATTTTTTATTTAGTTTTTGGCCGGGGCTGGGTTTGAACCTGCCACCTCCAGTATATGGGGCTGGCGCCCTACTCCTTAGTTTACGATCAACCCCATCATTTGCCTCAGAGGGGTCATGGAGATTAGTTGTAGCTGGAAGCTGCTCCTGTGCCTAATTTGGGGGATTAGCCTCCCAAGGAAACAGCTTTTGGTTATAGCAAATATGATGCAGGTTGGCTCTGAAGAATTTCCCCACAGTGAAAGGGCTTAATTATATATGAAGGGGACTCTGAGAGCTGGTAAGCTTGTGCAGAAACTTCTCTCCACCTGGGCTTGTTGGGGAACACACCTCTTGGGATAAAGCAGTTAACCCCGAAGCACCCTAAGCCCTCTGCAAGTCCAGGAGACCAGCAGTCTCCAAAGGCTAGCTGGCAGGCAAGAATGGAGGGCCCTCCATGGCTGTCCAGGGCCCCCACCGCAGAGGTTCCCTCTCTATCCACCACAGAGGTTCCCTCTCTATCCTCCCTAGAGCAGACCTGAGTTGGAAACTGTCACTCTGGTGTCCCTCCCCCAGGTACCTCTGCTTGTTCTCTGCTAGAACAAACATCAGCTATTCTGAGCTCCACTTCCCTCCCAGGAATTCTTCCTGTGGCCGAGCTCCATTTTTGCCTCTGCTGGGGACTCCTGGGGCTTCTCTCAGCCTAAGGGCTCTTGTGGGAATGGGAGCCCTGTACCTCCTGAAGGCATGTGGAGGCCTCCAGGCAGCCCTCACAGCAGGGGCAGGCCCTTCTGCCAGGACCCATCCTTAGCTGGCATCTTCAGCAATAACCTGAAAAGTTGGGGATCTCCCTAGGCCTCCAAAGCTCACCTTTGGTGACAATGTTGTCTGATTAGACACTCAGGTATTTGTGCTTGCAGGAAGGCCTCTTTTGGCTGATTTTAGTTATCACTGAGTGCAGTTGGTTATTGGGGAAGCCGAAAGCTTTGCAGTCTGAACTTGTTTGAGAAACTGAAAGTTAGTGATCTGACACCAGCAGGTAGGTGCTCACTAAATATTTACTGATGGATCTAACCTTAGTGGAACTGGCAACAGTTTTCTTTTCTTTTCTTTTCTTTTTTTGAGACAATCTTACTTTGTTGCCCTGGGTTGAGTGCCATGGTGTCACCATAGCTCACAGCAGACTCAGTCTCTTGGTTTCAAACGTTCCTCCTGCCTCAGTCTCCCAAGTAGCTGGGACTATAGGTACTACAGGCACCTACCACCACACCCAGCTAGTTTTTTTTATTTTTAATAGAGATGAGGGAAGTCTCACTGTTGCTCAGGTTGGTCTTGAACTCGTGAGTTCAACCAATCCATGTGCCTTGGCCGTCCACAGTGCTAGGATTACAGGCATGAGCCACTAAGCCCAGACTGGTCACAGTTTTCTAACTAGCATGGATTGAGTAGCAATTTTTAATGAGTAGCTACCTCTGAGTAGCATTTTTAATAAGTTTCTTCCCAAGCTATGAGGCTTGTCAGACTTTCGTCATCTTCTGAACTTCAAAGAGTTTTTCCTGGCCTCAGCCTACCTACAGGTGACAAGGTAGCTTGAGCCTCAATTTCTCAGAAGTGCTAGGCAGCTGCCTGGGTCAGACAGACAATATAGAGACAGAGTGAGAGAGGTAGCCTGAATAAACAAGCACTGGCCAGAGAAAGAGGCCATTCACAGTCCCTGCCACTGTCCCACATTCACTTAGCTAGCCAGAGAGGGGGAAGGGAGGAAACTAACATTTGGGGATTGTCTTGGGCCAGGTGCTGTGTCAGACACATTACCTGTCATCACTAATCATTTCGTACACCCTTCAGGGAGGGCATTATTATCCCCACTCTAGGGGAAAGGAAACTGAGGCTCAGAGAAGTAGAGTGAGGCAGCCAAGGGCCTTTGGTGCCAAGGCTCTGTGTTCTCTGGGGTCCTCCTCTCCTTTGTGATCAGGTACTTGGAAACACTGGAGTTGGGATTAAACCCTGCGTGCCTGGCTCCAAAGCCCACGTTTTTCCACTTTGGTTGAAAAGTCTCTTGTTGCTTTCAAATAAGTCTCCACCCATTTAAGTTGTTATTTATTTATTTTTATGAATAGGTAATTCATTCACATCGTACAAAATTCTAAAGGTACAAAAGAGTATACAGTAAAAAGTTTCCCTCCCACCCCTGTCTCTTGGCCACCCAGTGTTCCTGCCTGGAGCCAAACACCATTTTCAGTTTCTTATGTGTCTTTTCTGAGAAACTCTGTGTGTCTACAAGCAATATGTATACATTCTTCACTATTTTTAAAAACAGAAATTCAATGCATATTTTAAAGATCCCCAGCCTGTATCCATTGGGCACAGGAGGTGCCACGGGCCCATGATACTTTTAGGGATCCATGAAGACATTTTCATTTCTTTGAAAATCAGAAGAAAAATAAATGAACTTTTAAGGTAGAAGAAAAAGTTTAATATACAGAGTGGACATAAAGTTTGTGTGTAGGCTCGGCGCCTGTGGCTCAATCGGCTAAGGCGCCAGCCACGTACACCTAAGGTGGCGGGTTCGAATCCCCAGCCCGGGCCTGCCAAACGACAATGATGGCTGCAACCAAAAAATGGCCGGGCGTTGTGGTGGGCGCCTGTGGTCCCAGCTACTTGGGAGGCTGAGGCAGGAGACTCGCTTGAGCCCAGGAGTTGGAGGTTGCTATGAGCTGTGATGCCATGG